>BQKN01065367.1:7839-46754 GCA_022839385.1 Asparagus kiusianus
TAGTGATTGTGATGGTGAAACGTGTTACTGCACGGTGTGGTGCATGGCAGGTTTGACATCCATGGTTTCACCTCGGACTGCAGTCGTGTGTGAACCCAGGGGCGTCACAATATATCTCTTTGTTCATATTGCATATTCTTACTCATATCATATTGTATATCTATCTTTCAAGAATAATATTTGAATTGATTTTAATTGACATAAAATCGGATTAGATTAGCATAAGACCATAATCACCCCCCTCTAAGGTCTAACACTTTGACTCTATGTGGTTAAGCCACAAATCAAGAGCACCAAGCTCTAATACCAAATAAAATTACCCTAGAGTAGGAGAGGATGAACAGGGTATATGTTAATCTAATCTGATATTAATATTAAATTAAAACTTATTAACAATATCCTAGTAATTATGATATATAACAATATATATGAGCAAGGATATGCAATTAAATTAAGGGCAATATAAACATGAGACAATGACGATATAGAATGTAATAAATAATAAGCACAAATAATACGCCAAGGCAAACTCAAACACACGATGTGATCACGGAGTTCGGTCACTCCCGACCTACGTCTCCGTTCCCTACTCTCGAGGGGAATCTCTACTATCACAATCGGTTTTCAATATTCTCATACTTGTAATCACATAATACACTCTCTAAGTGTTGGCCTAGCACGTGTCAACTTTCTCAAGTGCTTGGATTTACCACATTTCCCTAGGTTTTACAATCAATGTCTCTCCTCTTAGAATTGACTCCATCTCTTACCACACACTCCTCTCGGTATACTTGTGTATTACAATGTGTTCACTCAACAAGTAAGCTCAAATATAAATTGTTTTGTTCTCTAACAAGATGAGAACTCAATTAAGCTCACACTCAAAGATACAATCTCACAACCCCAATATACTGTGTATGAAAATACTTAAGCTCAAGTGGGTGTGTGTAATCAATTAGTATAAATAAAATAAAACTCGAATTAATCTAGCAAATATAAATATGACAATTTAAGTATAAACAAGCTAGATAATTAAGTTAGAAAAACTTCTCCAAACTCACAAAGAGATGTAGATGAAGGGATGAGGTTGACTTCCTCAAACCGAAAATGTAGGCCTCTTCTTTGTGAAAACTTCTTCACATAAAATAGACTTGAAAAACTCTTAAACACCCTTAAACACTTGTAGAACTTATTTTAAAATTTTCTTAGTTAGTTCAGAAGTTAGAAGCCAAGGGGTATATATAAGATCACAAAACAAACCCCAAAACCAAGAAGAAACCAACGAAAAAGATAAAAAACCCGAAAATCACGCAAGCTAGAAAACTAGCTGTTACAGTGCCATCAGTCGACTGATACTGTTCATCAGTCGACTGATGAACTGACCGTTACAGGCCGCTTATCTACTATCGCTCGACTGATGAACTCATATGTCGACTGATAACCTGTATTAGTCGACTGATGGTTCATTAGTCGACTGAGCAGAAACTAAATGCACTTTCTAGCCACTTTCATCGGTCGACTGATAAAACCATCAGTCGACTGATAACGTGCACAGTGGTTTTTTGAACAGTAAATTTGACTTAAACCAAGTTATGAACTCTTTTTAAATTGATTTATAGACTTAATAAAAGATGTATGTAAGGATTATTATTCCATAAAGCAATAACACAATATTTTCATAAAAATACCCAAATTGTGATAAAACCAAAAAGTGTGTGTGTATAAAATTGAGCTTAAAGTATTAACACACAAAATATAGATCCTAAACTATTATACCCAAGTAGTAGCATATGAAGCTTGTTCTTAAATCTTTGACTTGATTTGTATTGGCTTCATTTTAGATATCATCGACTGGATATATGATAAACATAAAATACTGGAAACACACAGTTATAAATTGTTTATGAAATTATCAAAACTAGATTAGAGAGTAGGCTCAGAAACATGAGTCCTAACAAAAAGCGGCTTGGTGCTCAAGTACTTCTTGAGGTCTTTGAAGGATTCACTGCATTCGTTCATCTAGCTTTTGACCTCCTTCAGCTCCTTGCTTCATCTCAAAGTTTTGTAAAAGGGGAGGCTCCTCTCAGTCGACTTCGAGAGAAAGCGGTCCGGTGCTGCTATCTTACCATTTAGCTATGGACGTCATTCAGCTTGTGGGGTTTAGGTAGCTGCTCTATAGCAGCTATCTTTTCGGGATTGATCTTGATTCCTCTATAAGTGATCATGAACCCTAAGTATTTGCCTAATTGTACCCCAAAAGCGTATTTGGCTGGATTGAGCATCATGCGGTAGCGTCAAAAGATAGAGGGGTCTCTTCAAGGTCTAACACATGGGACGATGCCTGTTTAGACTTCACAAGGATGTCATCTACTGATGTTTAAAAATTTTATTGACTAATCTTTGGTAGGTAACGCCTACATTTTTGAGACCGAATGACATCATTTTGTAGTAATAGGTTCTTTAGTCTGTAATGAATGAGATCTTCTCTTAATCATTCTCTACCATAAGGATTTGGTTGTAGTCTGAGAAAGCATCCATGAGGCTGAGTAGTTTATGACCCGCGTTGTCATCCACAAGTTGGTCAATTCTGAGGAGTGGGTTGCTATCCTTCGGGCAAACTTTGTTGAGATCTGTGAAGTCCACACACATCCTCCATTTTTCGTGGGACTTTTTCACTAGCACCATATTGGATAGCCACTCCAGATATTTTACTTCTCTGATGAAACCGGCTTTAGGAAGTCGGTCGACCTCATCAGTAGCTGCCTTCTATCTCTCGGGGCCAAGATGCGTCTTCTTCTGTCAAACCGGCTTCGCATGCCGGTCGACTGAGAGCTCATGGCATGCAACTTCAGAAGGAATCCCCAACATGTTTTCTGGACCCTAAGCAAATACATTTGTGTTTTCAAATAGGAATGTGATCATAGCTCCTCGCAATGGTTTAGTGAGGCTTGATTCAATCTTGACCTTCTTCTTTCCTTCTTGATCTATCAATATCTCATGGAGTTTTTTAACGGGGGTCATCCTCTCTCACTCCAATACTTTATTTATATGGAGGTGTGTCTTCTCGATGGGTAGGGTCTCCAGTACTCCTTTTCCCTTCATCAAGAGTAGATACCAGAATCTAGCTTCCCGCTGGTTGCTTTTGGCAATTCTGATACCTTCTGGAGTCGGGAACTTCACCATTTTGTGGTAAGTGGATGGAATTGCCCACAAGCTATTGAGGACAGTTCTTCCCAAAATAACATCATAGGCTGACTTAAGTCATTACCAAAAACTAGGTTTGGATAGTCGATTGCCGAGGGTACTCGTATAGCATTAGGGGGAGAGTAATCATCTCCTCTAGCAGGAGGTCCAGTGAATCCAATGAGTGGACCCCCAACAAGGTTGCAACTTAGACTTGTCAATGCGCATCTGATTAAAGGTGTTGATGAATAGGATATTAGTCGAACTTCATGTGTCGACCAAAATCCTCTTGACCTGGAAGCCATTGATCTCGGCCAAGATGATGAGGGGGTCATCATGAGGTGTCTCAACGCCTCTCAAATCCGAGTCGTTGAAGGAGATGGGTTGGTCCATCGTTAGTTTTTTGTTGTATAAGTTAACTTACAATACTCGCCTAATGTTTTAAGGATTGTTGGACATTCCTCCCGCTGTTGGGCCATCACTAATAGTGGTGATGACACTCCTAGTGCTAGCCTTAATAGGTCAAGTGTTTGATGGCTGTTAGGGGCAAGGTGATTTGGACCGAGACCTTTGGTTGGATCCCTCAAAAATGGGTTCTTTCTAGTCTCCCTGGGGGACAAGATTCTTCAAGTATCATCTCTGTATCAAGTCTTTAATATCTCTCTGAAGGACTTGACAATCATTAGTAAGATGGTCGTGATCTCGATGATATCGCTAGTATTGCCTTGTATCTTGGGATCGAGGATTCAACTTCATGTGAGGTGGAGCACAATTGAGGTACCCCTCTTTCTGGACCATGTAGAGAGCTAATGTGAGAGGTGTTGAAGGTAGTGAGGGCTGGTTTCTTAGGGACCTCCCTCCTACGATCCTTCCTATCAGTCCTATTAGGTTAGAGGTTGATTCTGGGGGAATCCCTTGCCGCCTCCTTCCTTGGAGAGAGGTTAGCCTATTTTTTCTAGTGCTGGTGTTGTTGTTGCTTCTTTAGCTGCCATGGCCGACTTCTTGTAGGCTTAAGTATCTTCCACGTCTATATATCCATGAGCCTTGGCCATCAATTGCTCATAGCTGGTGACTCGCTTCTTAACGAGTGAGTTGGCTAGCTTGTTGTTCTCTAACCAGGCTACGACAATAAACATAGTGACCGCACCACCAGAGTCGTCGACTTTTAGCCTTCTAGCTTGGAACCTCTTGAAGTAGTTCCTGAGGCTTTCTCCAGGTTCTTGACATATCAACATCAAGATGTAGGGGGCAGCTTTTGCTTGGTGTCGGCCAGGAAGTGATGCACGAACTTCTTGCTGAGCTGTTCAAAGTTACGAATGGACTTTTTTGCTAAGGAATTCCACCATAGCTTGACGCTTCCCATCAAAATGATGGAGGAAATACCTATAGATGTTTAGATCCGATGCTTGCAGCATAACCATCATGTCATAGTAATTCTAAGCATGCTCAGTTGGATCTCCCTCGCCTTTATACTTCTCCACATGAGGCATTTTGAACTTCTCACAAGTGGCGCTCATGATCTCGTCAGCGAGGGGAGTATTACCCCTAATGGCCTCCATGAGTAGTTGAAAAGTCTGGTCGTAACCAGACGCCATGTTCTTGATCGACAGTGCTGGAGTGGTATGAAGATATTGAGGGCCACGTGATGCATCATGACCAAAGCTAGAGCTCTCCCCCGTTGCTTCCACATACTACTGATAGTGTCGGGGAGGAGCTAGAAAGCGAGTTTGCTAGCGAGATTAGGGAGGCACATATTCCGCATAGTCCATTACTTGTCCAGCTTGTGTGGCATGCGCAAATGGAGGAGGGATGGACAGTTGGCTTATTGAGGTGGAAGGATAGCTAGGGGTTGGCCTATCAGAGACGGAGGAAATGATGAAGAAGGTAGATGGGGTAGATGGGGAGGAATCCGACTAAGGAGATCATTAGTGAATGTAAGAAAATGTTGTTGGAAAGATTAAGAGATCCTCTGTGCAGATTCTTCCAACTGGGCTTGAGTAACATAGCTCACGCATGGTTATCTAGAAAGTAGGTTAATAGATTAACATAGGCATTCAGAACCAGACGTCTTGCACGAAGAAGGATGATGGCCCTATGGTGGGTGTTAAACTGTTGATGTTAGTTATTGAACAGGGGATTTGTTTAAGGATTAGAGTTAAACTAGAGTCCCTAAGCTTCTTCAAATGGCATATTTGAGAGCTTATTGTTCTTCTCTACACATGAAGAACTCATAAGAGGCTACAGTTAGGTTCTCTGATTGTTTCTCCGACGATCAAGTCAGTATATGAATTTGAGTGGAAAATTTGAGATGATGAGGAAGATTATCAAGTCGTGTAAAAAACCAGTCCACACCTTTAGCTACATGACTTCATTTTATAGTGAATCAGAAGGGAAAATAGGTAACTCAGGTCGAATTCAGGCAGGTAGCTTACTCGACAGACAGCTGACAGGTGTCGGCCACTGGCACAGATAAGTCGTCCAGTCATTTATTATGAGGAAAACAATTGTTGCTTGGAGTTGACTAGATCCGATGAGTCATAAAGACTATAGAGGCTAGAGCAATGATGACTTTGCAAGAGCAGTTAATATGGGGTTAGTTGATTGTCGGTAGGGGGTTCAAGGATATATCGTCTCTCTAATCGTTTGGACAAAGGTCAACTAACACTGCCTTTATAGTCAGCTACGCAAGTTGTTAGCTGGGACAATAGGCCGAGTGGGGGTGAGCATAGGATCGATCTACGTGATAGGCCGATAGCTACCGCCTTTTTAATCAGCTACACAAGTTGTCGGCTAGACAGTAGGCCGAGTGGGGGTGCTCATAGGATCGGTCTGGGGAGTAGGTCGACAAGTACCGCCTTTTTAGTTTGCTACACAATTTATTGACTGGGACAATAGGCCGCATGTACAACTCGTGTTGCTAGTTTCTAGAGTGATTTGATTAAGCATGGGGGTGAACATGTGTCGGCTTCTCAGCAGAGATTAATACTTGGCTAACTTTCACCCTATAACAAGTAGAATTGTAATTCATTCAGTAAAGTGATCTCATAAGCTAGTTTTTTAATACCGGCCTCTTAAAATGAGAGTTAAAGTTAACTTATTTAATATTTTAACAAACACTTAGATATATAAAACTAGCTTAAAAGCTAGTTTGATTAGAAAGTAATCTCTCCCAAACACCCTCTTGGAGGCCAACAGAAAAGGACCTACCATAGGAGTGGCTGAGGGTTTAGGGTGAGATCTTGAGGCCATAGGACGAACTCAAAAGCCTATGAATCATAAAATTACAACAATTCCTTAGCTTTGATCAAACATCTGTGGATCGTCAAACATGCATAAGCTTTACAAAATATTTTTGAGATTAATCTATACTACTTATAAAAGAGGATTAGGATGTTAAATCTTTTGATTGTCTCTTTTATCCTTCTAAAATTAAATAATTTTAAATAATGTCTTGAAATTTATTCAATTCATTCTATTTATTACACTATAATTATTCTTGCAATGAACATAAGAACTAATATTAAAAGCTAAATATATATTATAAATTGTAATCATATTCCCCAAATTTTATTCCATTCATTCTATTTATTACACTATAATTATTATTGCAATAAACATAAGAACTAATATATATTATAAATTTTAACCATGTTAGTCTTATGTTAAATAAGATAAATATTTCACTTTAGATATTAGGTATTATATATAAAATATATAATTTTAATATATAAGATAATAATATCATAATTTATATTTATAAATTATATTGTAATTTAAGGTTTAATTAAAAATCTAACAACTAATCTAATACTATAATATATTAATATGTTGTGTGATATATAAAAAATTTATGGAGAGGAATACTAATATAAATGTCAACCTTTTAGTATAGTCTAGAAATAGCATATAAAATTATCATAATATACATCAGTAACTTGCCATATACTCATCATAATATTTGGATACGAGGTAATTTGGAGCATGCAGAATCCCAAGTAGTGTGGGAAGATATTATATTTGCTCTTGACATTGGATGTGGGAAGAACATTTTCAAAGAAGATGCGGAAACCATAATTAGAGATATCCAAAATGAAGCAGAGCAACACTCAATTTTCATACGCTTTATGGATGATATTCAACAATGTTGCACATGATTCGAGGAATGATATTTTTTAGGTTGTTCGTCAAACGAGGAATGTAACGGCTCATGTGTTGGTCCGAAGAGCTAAGGAAAATAATGATTTTGTGGTATGGCTCGAAGACCCACCACCATTTTTGCACAATGTTCTGTAGCCCGATAAGGGGCAGCGTTAATCCACATTCTTTTGTTGTGTTTTTAAGTTATCAGTTTAGTTTAATGTGTCTTAGTATTTTTTCCCAAAAAAACTATTGCAATATAATGATTAGATCCTAGCTAACAAAGCAATTTATGACATTTGCCCTTCTGAACCTCCTAATAATTCATTTAATATGAATATTAGTGAGAAAATGAACACATAATTAAAGTATTCATATATCTTCTTTCACTGACTAATCAAATTCTCTTAATTAATTATGCACTAATTGTTAGACCCTGGGGAGGTGGGGGTGATTAGGGTCTTATGCTAATTTAATCCGATTTTATGCTAAATAAAATCAATTCAAATATTATTCTTACAAGATAGATATACAATATGTTATAAGCAAGAATAAGCAATATGAACAAATGGATATATCATAGCAAAGAGATATATGGTAAAATATATGCAAGGATATATAAACTAACACAAGGATGAAATAAACAAACTACAAATATGATAGGGCAATATGAAGAGCAATACACAAAGGCGATATAGGATATGAATACAAGAATAAGTACGCCAATACAATCATAAACAAAAGATATGTTCACGGAGTTCGGTCCCCAGGACCTACATCTACGTTCCTCACCTCGAGGAGATCTCCACTATCACAACTGGGTTTTTTACGCTCACCCGAATAACGTTTACACCACACAATACAGTTTTCTAGCTAACCGAAAACTTTACAATCTCACACTCTTGAGATCCCACTTTACACCCTCTAAGTGTTGGTATCTAACTCGTGTCTCTCTCAAGCGTTAGGAATTATAGCCTACCTCTAGGCATTACTACTTACCCCATTCCTCTTGGAACGACCCCGTCTCTCACCACACACTCTTCTCAGTGTATAAGTATATTACAAAGTGTATCTCACAATAATCCTCACAATACAACAAATTTGTTCTCTACAATAGATGAGAACTCAATGTAGGCTCACATTCAATGTCACAATCCCACAACCCAAATTATACTATGAATGTAAATACAATAAGCTCAATAGGTTGTATGTGTAAACAATGAGTAAATCAAAACTAAACTCAATTATGAAAAACTAGCTTGTAGAAATGATAATCAATAAAAATTATAAATGAAAGCTAGAATTGAGTTTAGAAAAACTTCTCTAGATGACAAGAGAGAGAAAGATGAATTGAAGCTCAAATATCAATGAATTGATCTCCACTTCCTCTTGTGAAAGTATCTTCACAAACCAAACTTGAAACAAAACTAAACGAAACTTAAACCCATGTTAAACCTTGTTTAAAAACTTCTTGGATGCTTATGAAAGATGAGAGCAAGAGGGGTATATATATCCACCCAAAATCTCAGCAAAAACCATAAAGAATTAACCAAAAAGCCCACAGAAAACAGCTCAGAAAATAGCCATTGGAAGCCAACGGTCATATCGGCGGTTGACTGCAGAATTCGCGCGGTCGACCATGAGCAGCAGAAAAATAGAGGAACGGCTCCAGACTTCATCTAGTCAACTGTACTGTAGTACAGTCGACCACACTGTAGCATGGTCGACTGTAACGGTCGACTGTGAAAACTGACAGTTTCTGAAATCTGGAAATCTGTGTATCTACTTTTGTAAAATCAATTAAAAATAATAAATCAACTCAAAAAATTATGAAATTTTGGAAAAAAGTTTTAGACATATATATAAATATGTTAGAGAAAAAATTTCTAAAATATAATTTCCCAGTTGATAGAAATAAATGTTTGAATACCAATATACAGTTTCTAAAAAAACTACCGAAAACTCATTTTTATAAATTCAATTAAAAATAACAAAACAACTCCAAAATTAGTAAAACTTGGGGAAATGCTTTTACATATGAAGATAAACATGTAAATGAAGAAAATTTTCAAATTGCATTTCCCAATTTTGAAAACGCATCTGTTTTGTAAAAACATCAACGAACATGTGCACGAACATGAACTTATTTAAAACTTGATTTTGTAAATTCAATTAAACATAATAAATTAATTCCAAAATTGATAAAACTTTGGAAAACATTTATAAACATGAAATTGAACATGTTAGAAAAATAATTTCTCAAATTGAATTTCTCATTTGTGAAAACTTATGTATTTTGTTAAACTTGTAAATACATGTATACATAAACTTCTTGATTTTTGACTGTTGAGTTAAACAATGCTTTAAAACATTATAAAATAATTTTATAGACTTAATAGAATATGTATATAATGGTTGTTAATTCCAAAAACTAATAACTTAATATTTTGTTAAAATTACTCAAAATCAAGAATTGTGTGTATGTGTGATATAGAGCTTAGAGTATCTAACACACATAATATAAACTCCTAAACTAAATTACCCAACCTTGATCTTGATCTTCAATATGCTCTTCTTGGTAAACTTACGGATGAAGTTTGAACTTGAATCTTTAACTTGAATTACATTGCTTCACTCCACTATTTCCTTCCATCCTCTAATGGATATGATCGTGAATACTTGATTCCATCCATCCTCCAACTTATTGTTTGTCTACAATAAATACAAAAACATAAACACTAGACAAACAATATTAATTGTAAATTGTTTGTTAAATATTATCAAAACAAAAAGGCCAACAATCTCTTCCTTTTTGAAGATGACAAACAATTTATAATAAAGAGTATATAAAATATACAATAAAGCACAATACTCATAAACATAAATATACTCACATATTTCTCCTCCTTTGACAACATCAAAAAGGAAAAAAATAAAAGAATGAAGAGAGCGAAAGCTCCCGCTATAAATAATCATGGGTGAGTATTAAACAAAATAGGAAATAGCTCCCTCTATCAAAATGCCTCATGAATGTATGAAATGAAGGCTAAGGCACACATGTGAGTTAGCATAGATAAAAACATGCTAAAAATTACTCACATATATCAAGATAAAGAGAACACATGTGGATGTATCATTGAAATGATGTGTCTCAAAAACATAAACATAAAGATTATGTATGAAAATAGATTTATGAAATCAAAAGAACGGTAAACATGAGGATCATGAAGAAAGAGTTTTCGAATGAAAACAAATCAACCAAATAAAATCATATATTAACCACAATCACATAAAAACATAAAACCAAATCATCATTGATTTTTAAAAACCAAGAGAGGCAACTATATCTAGATTTTGAGCTAGTATCAACCCATATAAATATTTTAGTACCCGGTAAATAAGATTTGGGAATAAACACCCAATAAACCCGGAGGGTTATGTAAATACAATCCTCTCATCAAAACAAAACTAATAATCATGAAAACAAAAGAATTTGACCAATAAAAATGATTGTTTTCATGTTCAAAAAATTAAAGTATAATTTTCAAAACCAAGAAAAAGAAAAATAAAAACACTAAAATTCTTGGTTTAAAAATCAAATTTATTTTGGTACCCAATAATTCTTGATACTAAGATATTTAAGTACATGACCCCTATCATTTAAGCTCAAAGCCCTAGGGTTATGAACACTCTTGGACATATGTGGTGCACTAACATGATCAAGACAATAATCACTCAAATGACCCTTTCGATTGTAATATGTGCAATGAAAGAGATCCTTTTATTTTTGTAGACCATTAGCTCATGCACGGGAATCATTTGCAAATAAAGATTGTCTTTTAGAAATATTTTGCAAATGAGAAGCATTCTTAAATAATGGTCTATTTGGAATATATTATAACTTAGAAGCTTTTTGCATATCATAATAAAATTTTGCAAGATATCCAATCCTACCACAATCATCACATTTAAAAACATGTGGTCTACTAGAAGCATTTTGCAACTAAGATTTCTTTTTCAAATTAAAATAATATTCGGCCAAATGACCAAAACGATCATAATGATCACACTTGAACACACTAGCATGCTTATGATAAACTTTGTGAGAATAAGCATGTGAACGTGTAAGTGTACAAGATGAAGAAGCTACATAAGATGTACAAGAAGCATTAGGATTCTTATGTTTGTGTGCATCATAGCAAAATTTAGCTAGATGGCCTTTACGGCCACAAATAGAGCACTTGTAAGCTTTGTATATATGTGTGCATAATGAGTGGATGATTTTGACTTAGATTTGGCACACATATCCATAAGCTTCTTATGATTATTAATGCATGTATTAAGAGTTGATTCTAAAGATGAAATGTGATTTTTAACAACATTCAATTCATCATTTGGCACATATGCATTAACATTAGAAGTCGAACATAAATAGTCATTTATAAAAAAAACAGTATTATTTTTATGTTCTCTGCTTCTAATATGGCATTATCTTTTTCATGAGATAAGCTAGAAATGAATGAGGTCAATTTTTCATTTTCCAAATTTAACAAGTCATTGTTTTCTTTAAGCATAGTATTTTCTTTTGCAATGACATCAAATTTGGACACTAGCTTCTCTTGATCGAATTCTAAATTAACATGTTTGCTTTTCAAATCAATAAAATATTATGCAATTTGATATAGGCATACAATAATTTTTCAGAAGCACAAGCAAGATCATCACTAGATACATTATTAATGGATTCGAACTCGCAAACCTCACTAGGATTATCACCTAGTGGCTGTGTGTATGAAAATAAAGCTCCACATAAACTAGAAGCGGAGTCATCAAAAGCTTGTCGGATTGCCTCCAAATTCCCTTGATATGCTTCTATAAGTTTTCACAATGTGTAAGCACTATCAAAAAAATCAAGCTTGATAGAAAAAGATGAATCAAACGCATTATGTAAAAACTCTAACAAAAGCTTGTTCATGGTAAACATTTTATGATCATATTTACTTTGCTTGGATTTCTCCAAAGTGAGTACAATATAAGCACAATCTATAATTTCCCACAAATCAAAATGTCTAGATTGAACAAAAAGTTTGAATCTAACACACCATTGAACATAGGGAAAAATATCCAATTGAGGAGCAATATTAATGGTATAACCTAAACTAGATGCATCGTGTATATCCATAATGTATATATGTACAAGCAATATACAAAAAATCACAACAAGATTAACACGAAAGATAACTTGGATCTTTAACTCAAGGTGATTAGACCTTAAATCAAATATCACCAAGCTCTGATAACAATTGTTAGACCCAAGAGGGGGGATGATTAGGGTCTTATGCTAATCTAATCCAATTTTATGTTAATTAAAATCAATTCTAATATTGTTCTTGCAAGATAGATATATAATATGTTATAAGCAAGAATAAATAATATGAACAAAGGGATACATCCTAGCAAAGAGATATATGGTGAAATATATGCAAGAATATATAAACTAACACAAGGGTAAAATAAACAAACTACAAATGTGATAGGACAATATGAAGAGCAATACACAAAGGCGATATAGGACATGAATACAAGAATAAGTACGCCAATACAATCACAAACAAAAGATATGTTTATGGAGTTCGATCCCCAGGACCTACATCTCTACTCCTCACCTCGAGGAGATCTCCACTATCACAACCGGGTTTTTTACGCTCACCCGAATAACGTTTTCACCATACAATACGGTTTTCTAGCTAACCGAAAACTTTACAATCTCACACTCTTGCGATCCCACTTTACACCCTCTAAGTATTGGTCTCTAATTCGTGTCTCTCTCAAGTGTTAGGAATTACAGCCTACCTCTAGGTGTTACTACCGACCCCACTCCTTTTGGGACGACCCCGTCTCTCACCACACACTCCTCTCGGTGTATAAGTGTATTATAAAATGTATCTCACAATAATCCTCACAATACAAAAAATTTATTTTCTACAATAGATGAGAACTCAATGTAGGCTCACATTTAATGTCACAATCCCACAATCCAAATTATACTATGAATATAAATACAATAAGCTCAATAGGTTGTATGTGTAAACAATGAGTAAATCAAAACTAACTCAATTATGAAAAACTAGCTTGTAGAAATGATAGTCAATGAACAATTATAAATAAAAGCTAGAATTAAGTTTAGAAAAACTTCTCTAGATGACAAGAGAGAGAAAGATGAATTGAAGCTCAAACATCAATGAATTGATCTCCACTTCCTCTTGTGAAAGTATCTTCACAAACCAAACTTGAAACAAAACTAAACGAAACTTAAACCCTTGTTAAACCTTGTTTAAAAACTTCTTGGATGCTTATGAAAGATGAGAGCAAGAGGGGTATATATATCCACCCAAAATCTCAACAAAAACCACAAAGAATTGACCAAAAAGCCCACAGAAAACAGCTCAGAAAATAACCATTGGAAGCCAACGGTCATATCGGCGGTTGACTGCAGAATTCACGTGGTCGACCATGAGCAGCAGAAAAACAGAGGAATGGATCCGGACTTCATCTGGTCAACTATACTGTAGCACGGTCGACCACACTGTAGCGTGGTCGACTGTAGCGGTCGACCGTGAAAATTGACAGTTTCTGAAATCTGGAAATCTGCGTATCTGGCTTTATAAAATCAATTAAAAATAGTAAATAAACTCTAAATATCATGAAATTTTGAGGAAAGGTTTTATACATGTAGATAAATATGTTAGAGAAAGAATTTCTAAAATATCATTTCCCAGTTTAGAGAACTAAATATTTGAACACAGATATACAGTTTCTAAAAAAACTGCTGAAAACTCATTTTTGTAAATTCAATTGAAATAACAAAACAACTCCAAAATTAGTAAAACTTAAAGAAATTCTTGTATATATGAAGATAAATATGTAAACAAAGAAATTTTCAAATTTCATTTCCCAATTTTGAAAACGCATCTGTTTTGCAAAAATATGCACGAACATGTGCACGAATATGAACTTATTTAAAACTTGATTTTGTAAATTCAATTAAAAATAATAAATTAATTTCAAAATTGATAAAACTTTGGGAAACATTTATAAACATGAAATTGAGCATGTTAGAAAAAGAATTTCTTAAATTAAATTTCTCATTTGTGAAAACTCATGTATTTTGCAAAACTTGTAAATACATATGTACATAAACTTCTTGATTTTTGACTATTGAGTTAAACAATGTTTTAAAACCTTATAAAATGATTTTATAGACTTAATATAATATGTATATAATAGTTGTTAAGTCTAAAAACCAATAACTTAATATTTTGTCAAAATTACTCAAAATCAAGAATTGTGTGTATGTGTGATATAGAGCTTAGAGCATCTAACAGACAATACCTAAAAACTGGACTAAAGACTAGACCTAACCCATTTTAATGATTTGCCAAATTGATTCTGACATTAGTGTCAGATGCCACGTGAAAACTCTGTATTGCCACCCACCGGGAGAAAATACTAACTTTGGCCCGATCTAAGGGCCTAGAATGAACAAGGAAAACTTGGGGTAGAATTAGTCCTTTTTTTCCCAAACAGGCAATACCTAAAAACTGGACTAAAGTCTAGACATGACCCATTTTAATGATTTACCAAATTGACCCTGGCATTAGTTTCAGATGCCACGTGAAAAATCTGTATTGCCACACACCGGGATCAAAAACTTTAGAGTTGTTATTTAATATTTTAGTTTTAAGGTGTTTTAGGTTCATTTCAACAAAAATATATGAAACTTATTACGTGCAAAAAAACCCATTTATGTAGATCTCCAAAGGTTTTTTTCCAAATATCTTTATTGAATTGAATTTAATCTCAATGTCTCTTATACAATATAATAATCTTTTCTGTATTCTCGAATACAAATATTTTAGGCATTTATTCTTTATAAATTATGATAGAGAATTTCACTAAATTACGGTAGAGGATTTTGTTTCTAGTTCTAATAGATAAAGAGAGTAAGATACCACATAAATCAATCTATGCATAAATGCATTAAACTTAATGTTGTGCTTTGTGGGTATTCTATTCATTAGAGGATCTGATAAACGAAAACTAATATCACTAAAATGAAGAAAAAAATAGCAGGAAAAAAGTTTAAAATTTGAATTCAATGTAATCTCAATGTTTCTTGTAATATAGTTATCCTTTTTATTTCTTAGAATGCAAATATTTTAAACGTTTATTCTCTCTAAATTACTGTAGAAAATTATGCTTCTAATTCTAATAAAATACAAAGGGTAAGGATACTCTATAAACCAATTTATGCAGAAATGCATCAAACTTGATTTATTGATTTGTGGATATTCTCTTCATTATAGAATCTGATTTTTCAGGGAAAAAACTAACATAACTACTGATGAAGAAAATGATGGAAAAAAAAACTGACACGAAAAAAGTAAACTATACATAATGAAAGAAATAAAAGAAAAAAGAATTAAAAAATATAATTATTAGATTTAATTATGAGTAGGTATAAATTAATACAAATTACTAAGTACTAAATATTAAAATATTATAATTTGCTAGCGATAAATATTTTTAATTTGACGAGTTTGATTAGAATTACCAAATATTTAATTTTATATTTGATTATAAAAATTTTCTAATTATGAGTTTTAATTTGATGGTACTTGTTAGATAAATATAAAACTAAATATTTGCATAATTGCATATAATCTTCTTATACCAACATGAATTTAATTTTTTAGAGTACCTAAAGCCGTACACTAGAGTGGGGGGGGTTTGGTATGATACCAATTATCCAAACTCGTGAGGGACATCCCTCTATATAAAAAAAAATGATAGAGGCAAGTGTGCCCCGATACACTGTAGTAAGAGGGGAGATGTGGTTGAAGGTATGATAGAGAGTGTGCCGCTAGTGCCTCTCATAAAAAAAAAGAGAGAGAGAACCCATGTCAGCTTTTAAGAGATAAAACCAACACAAGCTCAAACCCCTTATCTCACAAATAAAAGGTCGAGTCGCCGTCATCCAAAAGTGCTGAATCTCCAACATCGTCTCTAAAATACGCGCTTTCCATATCAACGGTCTAGATCTCCCCACTAAATCCCGACACCCTTATCTGCCGTCCAATCTGATTCTTAAATTCCCCAGGTGTCCTGCGAACTCTAAAACCCTATAATATACCTCTCGCGCTCTCTCTCTAAACCCTAGGTTGTTTTTGTTCCTTCTCGAATTCTTGGGCTTCAAATTGTCAGTAATGGAGACTTCGTCGTCGAATTCTGGGCCCAATTTCTCGCCGGAGTCGACGAAATTGTTCGTTGGAGGGATTAACGAGCGCTTTAAGGAGGAGGAGATTAGAGATTACTTCACCGAGTTTGGGGAAGTGAAGGAGGTTGTTGTGGTCAAGGATAGGGTCACTGGTAACGTTAGAGGGTTTGGATTCGTTGAGTTTTTTGACCCGGATTCGGCCGAAAAGGCTCTCAAGGTGAAGGAGCATGCTATTGGCGAACTCAAGGTGTGATTTTGATTTTGTTTTATATTTAATTACTTTTTTCTTGATATATTTTTGTTGTTTTATTGAACGAGATTGGAGCGAAGTAAGTGCTGAGATTTCTTCCTTTTTAATTTCAATTTGATGTTTTTGTTGATGATAGATTTTGATTGAAGAAAAATTTGGGGGGGGGGGGGGGGGGGGGGGGGGCCTTATCTGCAATTTATTCTTCTAAAAGTTAGAGATTGTTAAGTGTTAATAAAATCGTTGAGGGGCGGTGCTTATGATGGTACATACTACAGTTTTTCTGCGATTCACCCTTTGCCTTTACTCAATGCTTAGTTAATTTGATAGATTTGAAGAATCAGGTATGAAGGAAAATTAAGGCCTTTTTTGCTGTTTTTAGATAGGTTTGTGAATTTGTTTGTGTGTAGATTCTGGTATCGGTTTTTATTTTTTGGACCAATTTTGAGAATAAACCCTTTTAAATATGTATTTATAATTTTCAACCCAGTTCTAACTTAATTAGCATTTTCGACTTAGTTTCATGGAAACTAGGTCGAAATTGGTGAATAAAACTTCACAGGATTGGCAATCCCGTGAAGTTAAAACATAGGAAACTTTACGGGATTGGCAATCATGTGAAGTTTTAATTAGCAATTTCGGCCTAGTTTCATGAAAATTAGGTCAAAATTGCTAATTAAGTTTGGACTGGGTCGAAAATTATAAATAAATATTTAAAAGGGTCGATATAAAAATTTGTCCTTATTTTTTTCATAGGCTCCATACCCTACTTGCCGCCTAAACTATTAACTTTGTCCCTCTTATCCCGAACTAATTTTTAGTCCCTACATGCCCCTTGAACTAGTTTTCATCCCACTTTGCCCCCTAAACTGTTAAATTCATCCCTGCTTACCCCTTGAACTTTCACTTTAAGTACCTAATTACCAGTTTTCATTCACTATTTTGTGGGTGTTTTTAAGAGGTTTAGAGAGGAAAACGATACTTCTGGGGCAAAGTGAGACTGAAAATAGTTCAAGGGGTGAGCATGGGCTAAACTAACAGTTTGGGGTGGGTTGGGGGGGGGGGGGGGAACATAAGACAATTTTTTATTTTGGTTTGGGGGGTGGAGGATAATAAGGGATGAATTTGATAGTTTAAGGGGGCAAGTGTGTGTTGTAGCCTTTTTTATATAAATATTTTTCTCTATTTTATGAAGTATGTTGTACCTGAGGTACTATTATTTGCTAGAAGCTATAAAGGATTTTATTAAAATGATTACTATTCTTTCTCATGAAAGATGTTTATTATCAGAGTTTTCATGATGGGGCTAAGATTTTTTTTGCATGAGAATTTATAGGAAGCTTTTAATTAGTTGCAATTTTGTTTGAAAGAACACTCATACTAACTAAAAGAATCTAATTTTTAATGTTAACAAATTATGTATACTTCTCTATGTGCCATTTCTTTTGCTTGGAATTTATAAAAGCAATTTATGCAAAGTGGTAAATGCATGAGTACTGTCCTTCACTGCCTATCTTAAATCAGGATATGGAGGGTTGTGTTAGATAGCTAGAATATAGATAAAGCCTAGCACTCATACTTTAAATCAATGTCACCCCGGTGCAAATGATAATTGGGCATCCATCAAAATGTCACATTACGTCAATGCCACCTGGTATAATGACGTCAAGAGTATTGTGAGAATTTTTTGGTGCCACATTGGTCCTCAAATATATTGCCAAGATATGAATAGCCATAATTAGAGAGGAATCATGGGAGAGAAAGATGTAGAAGGCTTATATATGAGAGTATGACTTGGTTTGCGACTTTTAGTATAAATACTCTTATATAGGGAAGATTATGAAGTTGGCACTTATGTACAAGAAAGATGAATATAGTTTTTTTTAACCAAAACTAAACAGATAGATGGAAATTCTAGAGAAATTGAAGTATGGGATATAAACTTCGATTTACAAGGAAATAGGTGAATAGAAACAAGATGATAATACTTGTCAATAACACATTAACAGATAAATGTAGATTTAAAAGAGTGATGATAGAATAATACTAATATAGATTGTATTAAGCTTGGAGGTAACTAATATTGCTAGTGCTTCTGCATAATATTTTTAATATTTATACACCCTAAGTAGGATCACCTGAGAGTAGTAGGAGGAAAATATGGAAAAACTTTGGATGAATTTTTAGAGAGAATCCTGGAGGAAAAAAGGTGACCTTTATGGGCTTATTGGGAAAAAAGTAGTGGATATGAGAATTTGCATGGAGGTTATGGATATGGAAAGAAGAATGAAATCAGATATGTGATTTTAGGTTTTACAATTTCGTATGATCTTACAAAAGAATTATGTGTGTGTGTGTGTCTACACACACATACATACACACACACACACATACATACATACATATAAGACGGGCAATTGATAACCTTTAAGGATAAAATGTTGAAAGTAGATATTTGGAATAAGACATAGATATGGAAGGTCGATATTTGGAGTAAGATGATGAGGTTAATATTATGTGAAATAGTATGTTTTGTTGTATTAAGAAGGTGGCTGGAGAAATTCATGAATGACCTAGGACAGTAAATCGTTTGGTGACTAGAGTTGGTGAAAAGAAAAAGTTCAGTAGGTAATTACAGCAAAGGGAACATCTTAGTAAGGCTGGCAGAAATATAGGAATAGTAGAATTTAAGGCTTATAATAACTATGTAAGAAATTATAATGTAAAAACTTCTAAAACATTGCTCTTTTTCCATCTTTTTGAATATCTCTTGAGATTGTGAATTAAATTCAAAGTTCTCTCTTATTTTCCCTTTTCGTGTTTTTACATTTCCTAATTTTGCATATATTATTGGGCTCTTATCCTAGGTGATAGAAATATAATTCTTCATATGCTTTATGGTTATATTCATCTGAGTTGGTGGTAGAAGGAAAAAGTTTCAGTAGGTAATTATAGCAAAAAAAACATCTTATTAAGGTTTGGCAGAAGTATAGGCATAGTAAAATCTTCAGAAATATAAGTTAGATAAGAAGAAATAAGGAACAATTACTCAGGAATATAAGGTTCATGAATATTATGTAAGACATTAGACTGAAAACTTCTAAAACTTTGCCCTTCTTGCATCCTTTGAATTTTTCTTGAAGCTGTGAATTAAATTTGAAGTTCTTTCTTATTTATTTCTTGTTTGAAGTATTTCCTCAATTTACATTTGTTATCAGGTTCTTCTCTTTGTTGGTGATAAAAAGTTATTCTTCATATTCTTTATGCCTATATTCATCTAAATGAACATGATACTGCCTTGACATTTGGTGTTACTTGATTGTCAGGATCAATCTTAAAATTTGTGGTCTTCTAACTTCATGTTATTGATTCATGTTTTTGTTGACCTTTGTTTTGTTCTTTCCCCATATCTATGTATAAATGCTAAACTTGAGCTTCAGTATAACTGTCGTTTTGCTTGCCAAATAAAGGATGAGGAATTCTGGAAACATCCTTTCCCTTATAAGTGGTTGTATGACAGCAGAAAAAACAGACTTTGTCCCACATGTGTGGCTTTTGTACAATAGCTATTATTTTACATAATTGTGTTGCTGACAAATAGCTATAGTGGTAGATAATATCAGTTATTGACGAACAAGCTTCCTTGTTGTACGGATTATATAAATGAATAAGATATTAATTTCATGTGGGACATTTGAACTGTCAATGATTTTGTCACAGAAAAGTATCAGATCTTGTCATCCGCATTTTGTTGAAAATATATATTGTATTGTATTGTGACAGATAATTGACTCCACAGTTTGTTTATAATCCTTTGTATTTTAATGATGTTACAGATAGATGTGAAAAGAGCGAGACCAAGAACTGAACAACGCCAGAATTACCCATCCCCGCGATGCCAATACTCAATGCATAGTGACCATGAAAATAGTGGGCTAAGCAGCAATACTTCTAACAATTACTATAACAACGGAAATCCTACCAAGTTAAAGAAGATTTTTGTAGGCGGTCTCTCTTCTAACATTACAAAAGATGAGTTCAAGAGCTACTTTGAGAAGTTTGGCAAGATAGTTGATGTTGTTATTATGTATGATAGTTCTACGCAACGGCCAAGAGGTTTTGGTTTTATTACGTTTGATTCAGTGGAGGCTGTAGACTGTGTTCTGGAAAAGAAGTTTCATGTATTGAACAATAAGAATGTAGAGGTAAAAATTGCAGTGCCCAAGGGAAGCAATAACCAAACTAATTTTAGTGACTCTAATGGAAACTTGGATAATGGAAGAGGGTCTGCCCTTAATAATCACCAAAGGGATTATTATCCATCGTACAACCTTAGATATGGGTTTTATCCGGGTTATGCAACACCACCTGTTCCAGGTTTTTTTTATGGAGCAGCTGGAAATGGTGGTGGATATGGACCTTATGGTGGAATAAGTTATGGCACTCCATATGGGAGAATTCCTTGGGGTGGTCAGGGAACGATGAGTGCAAGGAATGGTCAGGAAATGGTGAGTGCAAGGAGTCCAGTTCCTTATGGCTACACTGTTTTCAATGTAGGTTTTGGTGGATATAGTGGCATGCCTTCTGTTGGATATCATGGCTATGTATGGTCTGGTGATGATAAGTCGAACCCAACTGATAACGATGTTAGGATAACCAATCATAGTAATGGAACAGAGGATGTTGGAAGTGAAAAGTTGGAAAGTCCACAAGTCTCCTGATTGGTAAGTCAAAAGAAAATCCTCTATTTGGTATTTTTTTTATAGTTTATATGTTTTGTTCAAATGTTTTTGTTTGATAGCGTGTCTGGATTTTTTCCCCACTGGTTAATGTTCCTTAATTGTCATACTTAACTGAGGTCACCGCATTGTTCTGTGGTAATAGTTCTTTGCGGTGAACACTTTGTCCAATTATGAAATGGTTAAGTGTAACCTAAGAGTTGAGCCATTTAAATGATTGTCCATTGCCTAAATTGTTTTTCTATTAAGATGGAAACAGAGGGGTCAATGCTTATCTAGTAGTGGTGAAATTATCTCTCTTAACTACTTGTATTTGTCTTTGCCATTTGGTGATCCTATTTCATGATTTCGCTCATGTATGTGTATATCTGTACCTTTAGGGCTCGTTTGGTACGCGGGAATGAGTGGGAATGGAATTCAATTCCAACTCTTTTTTCCCGCGTACCAAACACGATGTACTTTTAGATGTTAGAATTGAAATTCTCACTTCTTATAAATTCTCACTTTATGTGGGAATTGTCATTCCCAACCATTTAACAAGGAATTGATATTCCCACTTAAGTGGGAATAAAAATAATCAAATGATTTCTAATTATACCCTTCTTAATAGATACAATTAGATATAAATTCCTATATGAAAATTATTTTTATAAAAAATATCTTATCTTAAGCTACTAGTACAAATATATAAATAAATATAAGCATGAATATAACATGCCCAAGTTCCAATTTACGAACATGGTTCCTAAGTAAATTTATATCACTGACCTTACCATAGTTCCAATATCTTGTGATATTATTTTTTAATAAATTTCTGATATCGTTCCTATGAAGTATATTAACGCCGACATGTAGCATTAGAAGTTAGAAAAGTAAAATTATAATTATTTATAATTAAAAATAATTTCTATAAAAATTATTTTTCAATTTGTAAGCCAAAAGTCTAAAATTGTTGCCGAGATGTTGTGACAAAATATAACTATTACATAAAAATTTATTTCTCTAAGGAAAAAAATCATTTCTATAAAACTTATTTTTCTAAAAAATGAATTATTTAGTTATTTTTAAAATATTTTTAATATTTTTAAAATATTTTTAACATTTTTAAAATTCTGTGTTTTGGTAAGGACATTATTAGAAAACTAAATTTTATTCTCACTTGTGAACAAATGATACCAAACGAGGGAATGGGAATAAGATTGGCATTCCTGTTCCACTCTCTAAACGCGCCCAAACATGAGAATGAGAATGTGCATTCCATTCCCACATCTATTCCATTCCATTCCTATATTCTTTCCATTCTCACTTGACTCCATTCCCGCGTACCAAACGAGGCGTTAGGGTGTGTTTGGATACTATTGTGAGTTTTTTGTTGTTTTTCTAAAGAAACACCATGCCATTGTGTGTTTTTTCCGATGTGTTTTGAAAAAACCATTTTGAGTTTCTTACCATAAAAAACACCATGACAAACTCAAAACACATAAAAGGTGTTTTCAAACAAGTGTGATGTTTGTTGTTTTTGGGTGTTTTTTACCATAAAAATACCATGGTTCCTAAACACATGGTGTTTTTATTTTGACAAAAACGCCATGGAAATGAAGGAAACACCAAGGTCCCCAAACGCACCCTTAGCTTTTCTGTAATGGTTTTATTTTTTAATATCTATTTGCGTCATTCTGTTTTTCCTGACAGTTTTCGTTTTAGGCTTTTAGCCTATTTGTTATATCGTGGAAGGAGTCTCGAGATGCTGGCTTGTGGGCTTTCCCTTTTTTGTTGTATTGGCTCTATAATCAACTAGTGAAATATTAATAGTTCAAAATTTTGAGGAGAGAATATCACTAGATGGCTGGCTATTTGCCTTTCACGGCTTTTTAGATTAGCCATATGATCAGTGAGACAAATTGAGAAGTAAAAGATTGAAATATTTTTTATTGTGACATAGGAACACTTTAAGCCACTAAAAAAATGCTTGTCGTCATGTTAACTAGATACCTTTGATTTTCTTATCTAACAAAAGAAGCCTGCGTCCCCCAATCTGTGACATTATTTTACAAGACACATCTTTTTGTATGTTGATTGAATTCGTAGCTAAATTTTCAACATGCATTGTAGAAACTAGAAACGATATTAAATAGCTTGTTAAGGCATTGCTTAGCGATATTGTGTGCCATTTGTTTAACATATCTGTTCATAAGAGCATGTCTAATGCAATGTGACCTTAGAAACCTATATCTCTGTGATCACAACCCTTTGTTTCCCTCGTGCTTATAATCGTGTGGGCCAAGATCCTTCTGAGCCCTACATTGGCAGCAGTCCCAACTTCAGAAAGTGCTTTCACGTCACCTGTCCTTACTTGCAAATTGCCAGCATGATACTGAGGGATGATGCCCAAACTATGTGCAAGAGGTTGAAGGCCTCATTTTCAGATCTCAGAGGTTCTGAATTGTTTTCTGCCTGGTCATATTTGTTCGCTGCGATGTCATATCCACTTGTCTTCAATCCTCCATATCCACTTTATAGTATCATTCAATTCCTCTAACCATACATGCTCAACTTGTATAATATTGCAGATCTTTTCATTTTGACCCCCATGGCATCTAGCATGCATCTGATCTATATTTCAAGCTGGTCTGTCAATTTCATACCCGACATTGGAGATTCTCCCTTGTTTCAGTTTAATATATAGTGATACAGGTGGAGATCTTTTATACCATAACTCACGTGCACACATTTTTCATGTGGATATCACACATTGTTTAAACAGTTACTCTGGTGTTGAAGAGGATTTATAGGTGAACAGTATCTAGCGCACAGTTTTAGGTTGCAGTTAAAAAATCGTTCATGTAGATCGTGGTTTTGTAATGGATTAAGTTCCAGATTGACAATGTTATGGAGCAGTATAATGTTTTTTTTTCTTTTCTACTGCCTTTGGGTTTCTCAGCATGTGGGAATGTGGCAGCCTGAAAGGGTTTGTGGATAATGTGACTTTACGGAACGGAGAATCCTGGGTTTAGTTGTGCTAATTTATTTTTACATTTTGGAAAACTAATTGGTTCTGTCATAATTATAAGGGGTAACCAAGTTGGACGGTCATAGTTGAATGGCTCATCTGAGGGACTGATGCTCATTGTGTTGGTATAGGATAAGGAAACTTTGTGATAAGGTACTGGATGTCATAGATCAAATGTTCATGCTATAAAACCACTCCTATAATGCAAGGACTGAGCATAATGATCTGATCATTTGCGAATAAAGTTTGCTAGTATAAATTAAAGGAGACCTCCATTGAGGTGAGGGAAACAAAACAATATCCAAGTCAGTACCAGCTTTACTAATACCATGCCAGAGTTAATCTAGATTTGACGATGTCAAGGGGAGTTATGATTCTAGATGGATGATGGATGATTAAATTTAGCAGTTAAATTCAAAAGGAGATATAAGGCATTTAATTTATGATTTGCTCCAGTCTTATAGCCTACTTAGACATATCCTTTTCCGATAGGGATTTCATGATGAAAATGAACAACTTGACAAATACTTCTGAGTGAACAAGTTGGATGACCATATTTTTCCCTTTTGCTCCATATTTTCAAGATTGAAAATTTTGGAAAAAGTTATGAATTTTAGCCTTGCCTTCCTCTCAAAATCATACTCAACCAGTGTCAACTATGTTGGTGGGTTTTTGACCCAACCCGATTTAGCCCAGCTTGAAAGCACAGAGCGTAGATTTTTTGAGAGTTCCCAGTTTCTTTTGCTGGGTTTGAATATCTGAACCTGGCCAAACCCAACTAAATATCTGCTCTAAATGGGCGAAATTCATCTCCATGTTGATGAAAGGGTTTCATTATTTGTAATGTTGGAATTAGCTATAACGTTTTTTTCTTTTTTTCATGTTTGTTAAAATAGCGTTACCTGATTTCTGTGGTACTTGAATGAGATACATATGTGAAGTTCTTTGACTATTTCATCGAGCTTCCTTGAGTCAACTATGAGAAACTTTGATTGATTTATGGTTGGATGCAACCATAGATCGATTATTTTATCATGTTTTTGGCAGCTAAATGGTAACGGATGACGTATTATAATTCAAAATGTGAGGTGAGATAATTCTTTCTAATACAAGTTTGTATTTTGGAACAGGAATCTATCTGTAACTGCCAACTGGATGCGAGCCTCTTACTCTCACCTTTTGTAGCTGACAAGCTCCGACGACTGATCAACAAAAACCTTATTGATAATTTCAGGATTTGGCATCTCGCTTTTTTATTTTCAAAACTTGATTGTTCTTAATGAACCTTTTATCTACCTACGAGTATTATGAACCATTTGTTTTATTTTTATTTTTTTAAAAAAATTAATTTGCTTGACTTGGCAATTCGATTATTTGGGTGGATGATCTTGTACTTTGGGCAAGTTGGTAAGGTAGCTTGTACTTGTTTAAAGTTAAATATCTACTGTGATTTTTTTTCATGTAAAAATCACAAATTGTGCTGGCTTACATAGGCTGTGATCTGGCCAATAATGTCTTTTGAGGAAACTGTTGGTGTCTGAAATAACAGAATTTTGTGTTATATATGTATTTGTGTGAGTATGGCTATGGTTCTTACTAGAGTTTCTGTAGCAGAAATAAATATTTGTGTGATATGCTGCATGCTGCTCCAAGAGGGATTCGAACTTTTCCTGTTATAACTCAACCTCCATGTTAGAGTATCTCGTGAGATGTTAAGCATTCTTGTGAAATATGATAATCTTGGATCACAAGTTTGATGAGCTCGGTCTAAAATTGGATGAGTATCTTTGTTTAGGGGGGGAATTTCGAACTTTGCTGATGTAGTTGTCTACGGTCAGAGGAGGATTGAAGGGTTATATTTCATGGTTAATTGCGCATTGACCCCCATTTAGTATCGCAGATCGAAACTTACTATTTCAGTGGTTTGTTTTTGGCATACATGCCATGTGGATATATTTTGTTCGACTATTTTACCTTCAAGCAGACTTGCTAATTTTATCTGGGCATAATATCTGTCAAAATTTTACCCAGGCTCGAAGAGTCAAGAAATCATTCTTCTACCTTCAAAGAATCAAGAAATCATCCTTCTATCTACCAAAATTAAAATACAGGGATAATATTACAACAGGGAATTTGTGTCAATTAACCCTTAAAAGCTAAAGACAACAACACATGCCAACAATATAATTCTATGCATAAAATTCTTTTTTTTTTGTATTGTATAGCGAATTGTTTAAAAACTCTTAAAATGAAAACTTTAATTTATGTCTCAGTGTTGAACACTATCAAAACTATCTGCGAAAATAATTAGATACGATTAATGTTACAGAAGGCGCTAGGCGGACTAGGCGTTTGAGCCAGCGTCTAAACGCCTAGGCGTTTGGCTGTTTTTTAAATTATTTAATTATAATAATTGATAAAATATTTTTTAGTTATTTAATTATAATAATTGATAATAAATGTCAATGTTATAGAAAACTTAGGTCCAGACTGGTGTCTAGACGGATTTCTTTCTTCATTTAGCTGGTGGTTGATGATGTTTTTGCTAAAGGTCGGAGGAGGTAGTGGAGTTGTTCATATTTGGAGATTAAAAAATTTTGAAGGAGGTTGGAGGACGTAGAGGTCGCAATACAAAAAATCAACGATCAAAGCCTAAAGACTGCAGTGCACATATGCAGACAATGCTCTCCTAAATACTCCCCAAACTTAAGTAGACAACCTATGTACCGTCAGGCGCTAGTTAGGCTGCCTAGGTACCGCCTAGGTCTAGGCGTACACTTAGACAGACTAGGCGGAGACTTTTTAAAATAATGTATAAAATAACTTGTATCTTGTCAACTCATAGCGAGAGAATGAAATACGGATACGGGTGGAGGATAACGGATACTAAACCAATGGAATTAGCCGTCCATTTGTTTTAGTCATTGCAGAACACTCCGCATCTTCAAGAATATCCCCTCACTCTCTCCTACCATCTAAAAACAATCTCGTCGGACCTCCCACTAATTCTATAACCCAGCATAACATCTAAACTACTAGACCCCAAAAATCCATCAACCAACCAAGTCATCATTTCTCAATGGACAGCAACGGGAAAATAGTTCTCATCACCGGCTGCGCAAAGGGCGGCATCGGCTACGAGTACTGCAGAGCCTTCGCCGCTCAAGGCTGCCGCGTTGTTGCTTCTGACCTTGCTCATCGCCTCTCGGGCATCATCGACGAGCCTGATGGCTCCGCTGATGCTGAGGTGATCGGGATTGATGTTGCTGACGATAAAAGTGTTGAGCTGGCTGTCGCTGAAGTCTTGGGGAGACACGGGCGGATTGATGTGTTGGTTAATAACGCGGGGATTGGATGCACCGGTCCGCTGGCGGAGCTTAATCTTGACGCTGTGAGACGAGCTTGGGAAGTCAACGCGCTTGGCCAACTCAGAATGGTAACTGTTTTAGTTTTATAGTAAGTAATCATACCAATGGCTTGATTTTCTTGATCAAACGAACTATTTCATTTTGTTTTTGAAGGTGCAAGCGGTTGCTCCAGGTATGATCTCCCGTCGATCCGGTTGCATCGTGAACGTCGGCAGCATCGTAGGAACGGTCCCAACGCCGTGGGCTGGATCCTACTGCGCGTCGAAAGCCATGGTCCACGCGATGTCGGACTCGCTAAGGCTCGAACTCAAACCGTTTGGCATCCACGTAATCAAGGTCCTACCTGGCGCCGTCAAGTCCAATTTCGGCAAGGCAAGCAACGAGAAGCTGGGACTACTACAGGAGTGGAGATTGTACGGAGAGTTCAAGGAAGCGATCGCCGAGAGGGCACGCGCGTCGCAGGGCGCGCGCTCCACGGATGCAAGTGAGTTGGCGAGACACGTGGCGCGAAAAGTTCTGAGCCGTAAGCCTCCGAGGCAGATCGTGTTCGGGCATATGACGGGTCTTTTCGCGGTGCTCGGTTTATCGTCCACGTTGAGCGATTGGTTTTTCGCTAGACGGTTTGGGCTCAACAAGAAACTTCCTTGATGATGTACTGCAATTTTACAGTTCAAGATGGCGTGACTTTTTTTTTGTTGGGGGGCAACATTTTCTAGGAATTTTCAAATTTCCTTTTTTTTGCAGTATGTTGTTTTTTATATGTCGCCTTAACCAAAGCGATAAATATAGTCATTACTCACTAGGCCGGCATCGTGGTGTACCAAACCAAACTCCGATGTTTATCAAGAACTTCAGGATGCCTAAAATTGAGACACGAATACTGAACAGCAGAGAATGTTTTAAAAGAGCGCATGCAAGTATTCAATTCACCCTTCATCTGAACAACAGGGCAAAAAGAGGAAAGAAAATTACGTTTAAAAGCCTACCAAAAGACAACTTTCGAAGTACATTGGTCCTTTTATCTGTAGGTCACCATTCCTTGAAGACTATATTCGTTCCAGAGACCCACATATCAAGTTTCTGTATGAGCACCAGCATGCAGTACCCATGAAATGATCTCATGTACATAGGATGTTAGAAGTCAAAACTCATCTAAGACAAGCTCCTCAGATTTTGATAATACGAGTAATAAGCTTTAAAGAACTATTAACTAAAAACTTGGTCCCCATAACCTGCAAGATCTATAGAAGCTTCAACTTCGCTTAACCCTTGGGCAACACATGACACCTCAAACTTTTTATGAACTACAAATGATTATAAGTTTAACCATAATCAGAAATCCGTCGCTTTGCAGGAGAAACATGGAGAAACATAGAACTTGTATAATCAACGTCACCAAAGTATACCACATGTTGAATGCTCGTGGAAATGTTCCTGCATCATCATGCCGTAATACAAGGTTACCCATAACGAAAAAGAAAAAAACAAAATCCGAATGCATTTTGGCCTGCAGTGTAATATTATCCTTCACATTAACCTTGTTTCAAAAATTTATATGACACAAAGTTATGAAAGAAAATATTCTTAAGGAATTAAGGTAAAAAACTATAGCAAATGTGAAAAAAATCATAAAGGATCGATAATGCCTTTTAACCACATTGCAGATTTTGGCAGGGTAACAAAACACTAAACCAAAAATCATCCCTCAGACTTGCCTGTTAACCACATTGCATGAAATCTCGGTTCCTCGACCCCATCAAATGAGTTGATGAGGGAGCCCAATCATTCATGTTAATAAACAGAAATTCAGATTACTAAACTCATCATCACAGGGAATGGTAAGCAAAAGGCAATATTATTAACATAGAGAAAGTAATTAAATAATTACTAGCATAAACACAGTAATAAGATTGATCTTAAGACCTGATTTTAAGACCCATCAATCCTATTCTACATTAAGCAAACATCACCCATGGTAACATAAACGGAAAAAAAAAACATTACCCAAAACAAATTCATGAAAAGTATATCCATCTTAATTTGGATGCATGGATTACAAACAATGACATGATATGCATCCTTTAGGAAGACTTCAAATTTTAATAAACAAAACTAAACACACATGGCAGTCCCGTGGCATACATCTCAGTATAGTGTAGTAAATGTCATGAAAATCTTAAATATCACATATAGTGACTATAGCCTCACATATAAACAAATTTATCACCATTGAGAAAATGAATAACCGAATGAATACAAATCAAAGCAAGCAATATATGAATACAACATATGGCAGATAACAAAGATTTGGAGCACATTCAGGTTCCAACAATTTAAAGTGCAACATTATACACTTGAACACTTGGAAGTTGCGCTTCCAAAGAGTAAATAAAAACATAGCATAATTTCCTTGACTGCATTTTAACATCTATTTGGATTACAAACAATGACATGATATGCATCCTTTAGGAAGACTTCAAATTTTAATAAACAAAACTAAACACACATGGCAGTCCTGTGGCATACATCTCAGTATAGTGTAGTAAATGTCATGAAAATCTTAAATATCACATATAGTGACTATAGCCTCACATATAAACAAATTTATCACCATTGAGAAAATGAATAACCAAATGAATACAAATAAAAGCAAGCAATATATGAATACAACATATGGCAGATAACAAAGATTTGGAGCACATTCAGGTTCCAACAATTTAAAGTGCAACATTATACACTTGAACACTTGGAAGTTGTGCTTCCAAAGAGTAAATAAAAACATAGCATAAATTTCCTTGACTGCATTTTAACATCTATTTGGAGTTTAAACAACAAAAATCCTATTACAGCAAAAAATTTAACATTAACACAATAGCAGACAAACTATTTCTTACATATTCATAAAAGGCAACATAACATCTAATTCAAATTAAAAACAAAGTACCCCTTTATCTTTAATAAATACAGTCAGATCAAAAACATAATGAAAAATATCTAAACACAAATTGACCATTCTTAAATCTCATTAGTTATTAATAATGTGCCCAATTCCGCTGCTTCCTTTCTACTGTACTGTCTATACTCAAGAAAAGAAGACTCTTGATAAAATGTTAGATCCGTATAGAAAGAAATATGGATGGGCTTTTAAGCTGAAAGAATAATGTTAAGAGCTAGATACCACCTCCTCCATGAGAAAATATACTGTGTTGGTGTACTTTTAATACAAAGGATCATTGTACTAAATATTTTCTTCTCCTCCATAGTGGGTAGGCACCCAAAAAAAAGGACCATTTCCTGCAAAGGTATTACCTTTTTATGTTTTTTTTCATTTCAGTTTATTTACTAAATTAGCAAGCACCTAAGTTGCTTGTAACTGGAGCTACAATCAACTTCCATAAGGTATCATCTAGTTCCACAAGTAGATATCACCTCTTCCACAATGCAGTATCTTGTGCACTCAATCCATGGCATTAATGATGAATTAAAAAGATATCAATCCTCGGACTAACGTATGAAAATCTTTAAATGCAGTGATTGAGGGATTGGTATACCTTTATTACACCATTTATGCAATTGTCAGCTGAAGTAAATACTTTATCTTCTTCAGTAGGGAGAGTAGGCACAAAGAACTTAGACTGCAAGATATCTACCTACATTAAATTTCAATTGCAAGTCATCGAGCTCAACAATTAGATACCATCTGTTCCATTAGATAGTATATTGTGCACCCAGTCTATTGTAGTAATGACGCATTAAAGAGATAACAACACTAGGATGAATAAACAAATCATTAAATTCATTGATCTAGGCGTTTGATATACCTTTATTGCACCATTTATGCAATTGACAGGACAAAGTAAATACTCTTCTCTTCCATAAGGAGAATGGACACATCAAACACCATTTCCTTGAAAGATACTGCCTTTTCTATTCACTTCCTACCTACTAAAAAATGCACCAGTATTGAGCAACACTGAAATTTTTTTCAGTTGCAACTCAGGAACTGAATTTTAATAAATAACCCAACTTAAATTTCCAAAGTGCTTAGTCAAAACTTTTGAAATTTAAGTTGCATGGGAGCAATGTTCTTAGTACCGTTACCTAACATATTCGTAGTCTACCAATCATCTCATGCAGTTGTCACACATTAACTATGTTGCAAACCTAAATTAGTAAATTTGTGTCACTTGGGGCTGGTTTGGTTATAGACATTTAGAAGGGAAATTTTGAAAAGTTGTCAAATTGTACACTTGACAGTTAACTTTCTCAACTTTCTTTTTGTTTGATTGAATCCATGAAAACAAGAAAACATGTTTGATGTGTCACTCATGACCTATTTGGATGTGTTTATGCAAGTTGAGTATTTGACGCATGGAAAGTGAGTCTATGAACCATCTCATGCAGTTGTCACAAGCTAACTATTTTGCAAACTTAAGTTAATGAATTTGTATGACGCTTGGGGCTGGTTTGGTTATAGATATTTGACACATGGAAAATGGACACATCATCATTTTCTCCTTAAGCTTTTTTGTTGTTCAGTTTGACTTCTATTTGTTCACAATTCTTTAAAATTTTCAACAATTTCTTTCCTTTAAATTTTGGTTGAAAGAGTTAAAAGTAAAACGTTGTGTTCTTGTTTTCAAAGATGCAACCAAACATAAAAAAAGTTAAAAAAGTTAACTGTGGACCACATAGTTTAGCAACTTTGCAACTTTTCCCTTCAAAATGCTTGCAATCAAGACATGCCCTTATAACTCCTTAAAGTATAATCCAAACACAAGCAGCATTTTAATAGAAAGTTAACTTTGTTAGAAAAATATAACAATGATAACTAATATAATCCGAACAAAACAAAGAAAAACTCAAGTAACTGATGAAGAGGATGTCTACTTTTCATGTCATATCATAAATTCTATATTTGCATACAAATAATACTAACTAGACAAAATATCATAATATCATATACTACTTTTCAACCACAAGAAACAAAAGTATATGGTCCTTAGCGAGTTAATATCCACCTCTATAACTCATCACAGATTCAACACTTTTGTTTCTTATAATACAAAAGTTGTTTGTGGTTTCTGGTCAAGTTATTGCTACTCTTGCATTAAGGGCCCGTTTGTTTGCATTATTTGGAGGGCAAAGCCTGCCAAAGTTCTAAAAAAGTTAGAAATTTGGCAGGCTTTCTTGCAAAATCGCCCCAATTTGGAGTGATTTTGCAAGAAAGCCTAAAAAAGTTCTGATTTTTTCAAAACTTTTGCAAGCTTTCACCCTCCAAAAATTAAGTCCAAACGAGCCCTAAATATCACAAGGGATGCTAAAAAGGAGTTATGCTATATTTCTAACTTCTTTTCTCTTTTTGTTCACAATGAGATATATTGAACCATATTCATTGACATTGTCCCTTACTAGAAAGACTAGGGTGTGCTTTCCACAAGCCTAGGACTATTAACTAATTCTTTAGAGGCTGACTACAAACTATCTAAGGCTGACTACAAACTTACCTACATTCTGACTTCTTCTAGTTTGGCAACCTACTTATTTACTTAAAAGTGTGTTTCTATTTATAGGTTCCCAAATCATGTTTGGCAAAGTTAAGTGTGTTTCTACTTATTTTAACTTTAAGTGTTTTTCTACTAATAAGGTTCCCAAATCATGTTTGGTAAAATTAAATATTTGCTTATTTCTAACTTATAAGTAAGAAAAAAAGTTTGGATTTCCCAACTTAGTTTCTAGCACTTATAAGGAGATTTAATTATCTAGCCAAACATGCCCTAGTAGGGGCTAAAGAGGGAAGGTAATGGGGACTAAATTTCTATAGGGTGGAGAAATTTATTAGGTTTGATTTGCTAGAGGATGAAATGAAGTGAGAAAAAAAATCATGTTTTAAGTAGGAGGTTTTTGAAAAGAAAAGAATAGAGTAGTTTTTTTTGTTTTGGGGTGGGGATGATCTTAAAATATGTAGAAGCAATTCCCTACATTGTATTCTCTCCATTTTCACAGTCCATTTTCTCTATCTTCTTCCTCCAACTCTCCAAAAACTTCATATCAAACACAATATCTTGTTTTTCCCCTCCACTCTACTCCACCCTCTACAAAATCAAGCTTACAAGTATACACAAAAAACCCAAAAATACACTAGAGTCCAAGCCTTTCCAAAAAGAGCACACTTGAAACAAAATAACATGCATAATTGTAAAAAATTATCAAGCTAAAAGTATTTAAATATACATTTGCTTAAGAACAAATTGAATTGCAAATGTGTTAACTCTAACTCTTACTGTTGTAACACTCAAAGCTTAAACATAGCTCTATTATCCTATTCTTAAAGTATTTTTCTTTTCCAAATCTCTATTATTGGAGCTGGAACCATAAAACACTAACATAAAAAGGAAGATAATTCAATGATACGTCAATAAACCTAATTAACATTAATATATGATATGGTCTGATCTAAAAACAAGGCAAATAAGTTTCACTGTCGGAAGACATCAAATAACGAAACAATAACCATAAGAAAAATTCCCCAATGACCCAAAATATAGGATGATGGCTAGCTCATTATGCAATAGGTATTATGCAATAGTAGGGGAATTCCCCGGTTGGTCCCATGTTTTGGGTCTGTAGCAAAGCTCATAACCATAATACAATAATATAAATAAACTAAATCAGCAAGCTTAAACTTAATATCAAAGATTTAACTGATCAAAATTAAAACCATAGGAAGGAGTACATACCTCAAAAGCTGGAGTACTATCAAAATCAACAAATAAATTATTTCTCCAGCGTATCATTGCACTCTAAAATTGAAATAAACCAAATTATGATAAAACCCAAATCAGTTCAAGAATCAAAATGTCTACAAATAACAGATCAACGGTGCTCATATTCTATGGGTGTAAAGGTGTCTGTCATGCTACATGATAGCAAGTCAGAACGAGGAATTTTTTATAATCATAGCACAAAAACTTCAACAATTAAATCAAAAAAAAAATGTTTTTAGAATAAATTCTGAAAAATTTGGAATAAAATATAAAGGCGGGCGTAACCCTAGATCTACTCCAATTTGCTGAGATTATAGGGAGAAATTGAGGAAACCATGGCTGACTACCGAATTAATCAGTGAGCACGATAGGCCCCAATTTTTTTGTAATTTGTAAATTATAAAACCGAAAAAAGAATATAAAATTTTACACGCCGTGAAAACGTGAGCGAATAGAGATTTTGGGTATGCTTGCGTTGTTTATATCGAATCGGAAGCCCTAGTATAATCGATGGGAATTTACGGAATTACCCTCTTTGGTGAATATTTAAGGGAAGAGTACAAAATCAGTGGGCTGGCTGATGGGCCTAGAGGCGGGTTCTTCATATTTTGAGGCCTTTCTTGAGTCTGTTGAAGTTTGCATAAAAAAAACTAATCCAATCTAATCTAATCTAATCTAATCTAATTCTAATTCTGATTCTAATCTAACCAAATCTAATCTAATCTAATTTAATTTTTTAATCTTATAAAAGTGGATTGGTATGTTAAAACATTTCTTCCCAAAGTACTCTCCAAAATGCATGCATACATAAATAGAACGAATACATACATCCTCCAAAACACATGCATACATACATGATAAAATGCATATATACATGAACATACATGCATACTTAAATGAGAACAATTATTATCTTTTATAATTATTTTATTAATAATTTTCTTAATTAAATTTTTTATGGCTTGCATTTAATATCTTAAATGACCTCTTCCATCCATTCTCTCCACTATTTCACAAGTCGTTTCAATTCCTACTATTATTGTTACTTTTATACATGAAAGTCATTAATAAAACATTTTTACCATCTCTCCCTGTTTAAGAAAAATTCTCATGCATCTAAATCGTGCACTGCACGTATTTCCATTTTCCTGTTTGTATGTGGTGATAATTTTATGTACCTCATGTATATTTTATTATATATAGTATTTCAAATAAGTTTGATTTGCAATCGATAATTTATTAGATATCAAATTAATTTTTTCAGTCAAAAGTTTATACACTCTATTTAAAATAAATTCAAAAAATGCCTCCAAATAAACTTCCAAACTTTTATATAATCAAGAAATCTCCTTAAGTTCTAGGGTTCTCAGGAAAACCCTTTCATCTTTTAACATTGTTAAAAAACCTAGAAGCATGAAATACAGTTTTTATTGGAAAAAAGATCCCCATGCATAAATTTAGCTACATATGAAAAAGAACAAAGTCAGCATTAACGCCATTAAGAAGAGTTTTCTGAACATTGTTGAAAGTTTAAGGGGACTTACTTAGATCACTAAAGATTAGTAGGGTTTTATGACATTTTGCGAGTCAAGTGATATTATCTAAGGAATGCCCAAATTTAAGGGGTTTTCTGAAAGGCTAAAAAGCACTTAGGCACCTTCTAATATATTAACTTAACTTAGTTATTTATTAAATTATTTATTTAGTTAATAATTAACTTATTAATATAGAATAATTTTAGCCTCAAATTGATGAGCTACAAAAATAAGATAGGAGTTTCTTTTTTTCTCCTCTAACTCATTGCATGTAATCGTGTAAGGAATCACCAAAAACCTCATAGTTAACAACATCTCACAGAACATAGTTTGAGACAAAAATATAATGCGAAAATGGATAGAAAATTTAATTATTATTTATTAAATGAATCACATACATTCACATCATCTCTAAAAAAGGCAAAAAACAATTGAACACCTTAAAAATCTCAGTGCATATCAATGTTGATCAAGAAAAGAACATAAAAATAATAAAGATAATAGAAAAAGCAAGCTCGAGGTTGTTGAAGCAACGAGGAGAAAAGCAAGCTAGATTTGCTCTTTTCTTTTCTATCTAAATTAAATTATAAGTTGGAATGTTGATTGGAGAAGTGTGATACAATTTTATTGTTATTTATAGTGACTTACTAGAGGAGGAATAGTTGTAATGTTTTTTATTATTATTAGTGCAAATAAATGTATATTTACTCTACCAAGTGTTAGTGGAGAAGTGTTATGAGTGTGTGTTTAATTTGAAAATTAATAGCAATCAATTGGGAGGTTATAAAATTTTGTGTATGTCTTCATGTATGTATGCATGGATGTGCAAGCAATTTAGAGGTTATGAAAACTTGAGCATACGTGTATCTTCATGTATGTATGAAAACTTGAGCGATGGAGAGGTTATGGCATGCGTTTAATATCTTAAATGACCTCTTCCATCCATTCTCTCCACTATTTTACAAGTCCTTTCAATTCCTACTATTACTGTTATTTTTATTCATGAAAGTCATTAATAAAACATTTTCACCATCTCTTCCCATCGAAGAAAAGTTTCATGCATTTAAATCGTGCACTGCACGTGTTTCCATGTTTCTGTTTGTATGTGATGATAATTTTATGTACCTAATGTCCTAATGTTTATTTTATTATATATAGTATTTCAAATTAGTTTGATTTGCAATCGATAAATTATTAGATATTAAATTAATTTTTAGTCATAAGTTTATACATTCTATTTAAAATAAATTCAACAAATGCCTCCAAATAAACTTTCAAACTTTTATAATATCAAGAAATCTCCTTAAGTTTGAGGGTTCTCAGGAAAACCCTTTCAACTTTTAACATTGTTAAAAAAACCTAAAAGTATGAAATACAATTTTTATTGGAAAAAAGATCACCATGAATAAATTTACCTACATATGAAAAAGAACAAAGTCGGCACTAATGCCATTAAGAAGAGTTTTCTTAACATTGTTGAAAGTTTAAGAGGACTTACTGAGATCACTAAAGATTAGTAGGGTTTTATGATATTTTGCGAGTCAATTGATATTATCTAAGGAATGCCCAAATTTAAGGGGTTTTCTGAAAGGCTAAAAATCATTTAGGTACTTTATAATATATTAACTTAACTTAGTTATTTATTAAATTATTTATTTAGTTAATAATTAACTTATTAATATAGAATAATTTTAGCCTCAAATTTGATGAGCTACATAAATAAGATAGGAGTTTCTTTTTTCTCCTTTAACTCAATGCATGTAATCATGTAAGGAATCACCAAAAACCTTATAGTTAACAAAATCCCACAAAACATAGTTTGAGACAAAAATGGAATGTAAAAATGGATAGAAACTTTAACTATTATTTATTAAATGAATCACAGACATTCACATCATCTCTAAAAAAGACAAAAAAAAACAATTGAACACCTTAAAAATCCCAGTGCATAGTAATGTTGATCAAGAAAAGAACATAAAAATTATAAAGATTATAGAAAAAGCAAGCTCGAGGGTGTTGAAGCAGTGAGGAGAAAAGCAAGCTTGATTTGACTCTTTTCTTTTCTATCTAAATTTTAAGTTGGAATGTTGATTGGAGAAGTGTGATAAAATATTATTGTTATTTATAGTGACTTACTAGGGGGAGGAATAGTTGTAATGTTTTTTATTATTAGTGCAAATAAATTTATACTTAGTCTACCAAGTGTTAGTGAAGAAGTGTTATGAGTGAGTGTTTAATTTGAAAATTAACGACAATCAATTGGGAGGTTATGAAAATTTATGTATGTCTTCATGTATGTATGCATGGATGTGCAAGCAATGGAGAGGTTATGAAAACTTGAGCATGCATGTATCTTCACGTATGTATGAATAGATGTGTTCGAGTGCTTTTCTGAAAATTTAACATGACAACCCACTTTTTAAATTAGATTACATTATAAAAACCTTTATACAGACAAAAAGATCAGAGCTAGGTGGTCCATTAAAAGGATTACTTTTAATTCTCAACAATAATATCAAATTTTACACCTCATAAATGTCATCAAGACAATAGTTATTGACTCGGTATATAGCCTATTGTGCAACCAAATTAGTTAAAGGATGGCCAAACTACAACTATTTTCCCAAACTAACTCTTGACATTCTATAATTG
>BQKN01065367.1:71754-89905 GCA_022839385.1 Asparagus kiusianus
TCGTCGAGCTGTGATAAGGGACCTATAGGCAATTTTATACGCCTACATGGAGATCTTAGAATTATCGGGAGTGCTAACCGTGTTGGTTGCCCGGGAAGCACCGTCGAAGTACAATTGCCAAATGTGTTGATGAGAAGTAACATTAACCTCATGGGTTTCGTCTGGCAAATCTTCATACAATTTGGCTGCGTCAGTTGTAGGGTTAGCTGCCAAGAGATCGTAAATTGCCTGTCCTTTGACTGACTTCTGTTGTTTGAAGTGCAACTCGTACTGGGATAGGAGTATGACCCATTTTGCTAATCTCCAATTCATAGAGGCCGGTTACGTCATGAATACCCGAACTGGGTTAACGTTTGAAATGACATAGATTATCTGCCCAACGAGATAGTGCCGCATCTTTTGGATGGCGAACACCAAAGCGAGGCATTCTTTCTCGATCATTGGATATCAAGACTCAGCACCTACCAAAGTTTGGCTTAAGTAGTAGACGACCTGTTCGTGACTGTTGTCATCGTCTTGTGTGAGCAAAACACTTAACAAGTGGTTCATCGCCTTAATATAAATAAAGAACGGTTTACCTGATTTCGGTGCCATGAGGATAGGATGATTCGCCAGATCTGCTTTGATATCCTTGAATACTTTTTGACAAGCGTCGTCCCAAATGAATGATACACCCTTCTTGGTGAGTTTGGAAAACGGTTGGCATTTCCCGAATAGATTTGAGATGAAACGACGAATATAGGCTAGCCGCCCTTGCAATCCTCTGAGTTCTTTAAAGTTCTTCGGGGGTTGCAATTCGTTTATTGTTTTCACTTTATCGGGGTCAATACAGATGCCTTTTGTGGTGACGACGAATCCCAAAAACTTACCACTGGACATTCCAAGGAAAGACTTGGTGGTGTTCATCTTCAACTGATGAGTTCGCATGAGATCGAACATCATCTTCAAATCTTTGATATGGTCGTCTTTATTATAACTTTTCACGACTAGGTCGTCAACATAGCATTAACGGTTTTTCGGAGGTGTTCCTAGAAATTTTTTGACATTGCTCGTTGATAGGTAGCGCCTGCATTCTTTAATCCGAATGGCATAACCGTATAGCAGAAGACACCGAGAGGAGTTCAAAATGCGGTATGTTTTTCGTCGTCTGGGTACATCTTGACTTGATTGTAACCTAAGAATTCGTCCATAAAGGACATTCTTTCAAATTCACACGTGTTATCGATAATAACATCCGTGATTGGAAGAGGAAAATCATCTTTTGGGCAAGCCGTGTTCAAGTCTCTGAAGTCGATACAGATCCTGTTTTTTCCGTTCTTTTTGAGGATCGGTACGATATTTACCAGCCAATCGGGATGCTGTTCTTCTCTGATAAAACCATAGTCGATCAATTTCTTAACTTCTGCCTTAATTTCCTCCATAGTTTGCAGACGAAACCGTCTCTAGGCCTGTTTGACAGGTTTGGCATCTGATTTGATGTTGAGGCGGTGCATTGCTATGTTCGGATCAAGTCCTGGCATATCCTCATAATTCCAAGCGAAGACATCTATGTATTCCCTAATGAGGGCAATCAATTCTTCTTTCTCGTATGGTGGAAGATTATCACTGATGAATATGGGTTTTGGATTCTCTTCGTTTTCCATATTTACCTGGACTACTTTGTCTTCGGTGGGTGGTTCCCTTTGCTCGAAACGATCCCCATACTGAATATTCAGGTGATGAATCCACGGGTCTTCCAAAGTTGGCAATTGATCGTCTCCCTCTATGGTAGTAGGATCGACTGTGGCTATATTCGACATCAAGCTTTTGAATATTTCCCCAATACTAACATCGGAATCCCAAGTGGAAGAATCGGATGAGTATCCATCCTTGTTTGCTAATTGATCGAGGACTTGCCCACAACTTTCTTCATCAGATGAAGAGGCGTAGCCCAGGCCCCTTTTATAACCATAATAATTATTAGGTTTTACTTTTGGTACATAGGCCGGACGAGGTGGAACTCATGGGCCTCGACCAAAACAGAGGCCTTCTCCAAGCGCAAAATTATATCCCCATTTCTTCATTAAATCACACGATTGCTGACTATACTTGGAGAGATGGGGTCTGGGTTTCTCTTCGTCATTATTTTCTTTTAAAAAAAGATTTGATGGTGGAACGTCTCCCCTTTGCCAAAAACTAACTCTTTTCCATCCCCTGCCTTAGCAGGAATGACAAGGGTTATTCCAAATGAGCCTTGGACATGCTTTGATGTTAAGCAAGAGGATCGAAGCGGCAGGTGTATGTCAGGGTTCTCATATAATCCCTGCATTACGTCGTTCAGACACGGTGAGCACTCTAAATCATCATTTATTACTTCTTTGGCAAGTTGCCAATTACAACTACTGTCTGACGATTCACCGTCGTCAGGGCTGATTACAAAGGGTACAATGTTATTTAGTACAAAACTACCATTGTAACCAATCCTGGCTTCGGTATCTGCTTCTTCTCCATTGTTCGTGCCTTGAGCCGATGATTCAGTGTCAGATTCAGCACCGTATAGAAGAGAGTCAGTAAAGTAATTTTCCAATCCCTTAAACGGTTGTTTATCCACGATCACCGTCCTTATCTTATTATTAGCGTCTACATATTTTAGATATTGATGGAGAGTTGAGGGGACGATAAGATTACCATAGATCCAGGATCGTCCTAATAGTAAATTATATGAGTTTTCCGCATCAATCACGTAGCACGTGACTTCAGACTTTAAATCCCTGAGTTGGCATTTTACTCGGATTTTACCTAATGGCCTAGACCCGCTGGTATTGAATCTGTAGATGACGGTGCCCATCAAGGATAATCTGCTCATGGGGATCCTAAGATTGTACATCAGTCGGAGAGGCATGATGCTAACAGTGGAACCCGTATCGACTTAGATCCGGTTGACGACGCTGGAGCCGATGTACCCGGTGAAGTATAAGGGCCTATCATGCTTTGAGTTTGATACTTGCATATCATCTTTGGTGAATGTTATGCAAGGGAATTGCTTAGCCGTCGGGTCATAATGTTGAATCTAGAGTTCCGAATCTTTAGGAGCTGGTTTGATGTGAGTGAGAAATACATCGGCATCGACCAGGGCTTCTTGCAAGGCTTCCCTCGTGTCTTTAGAGAGACACTGCAATCCGTATAAAGTTATTCTTGCTGGGATGTTAGCTAGCTGAGTCATAACATTAAAACGGTATGGTGTGCTTAAATTCCCCAGTTTATCACTCCCAATCGAGCAATTGAATCGAGACTGCTTCGGGTTCTGGACCTCCTGGTGTTGGGGTTCTTTTCCTTTTTGTTTACTAGCTGGTTGTTGTTGTGATTTTGCTATAGATGCAGGGGGAGTTGTAGCCACCCCAGCTCAGCCAATGTCTTAACATTTGGGTCAGAGGCTTCGGGATACTTGTAGTGATACTCATTTCCACCCCTAGTAGCGAACGCTTCTTGTTCGTCCTTAGAAAGTGATAAAGTAAGGATACTTTCATCATCTTTTTCAGGAATTGCCGTGGCAGGACAACAAGATTTGCCCTTGTTTTTGGACTTCTTTTCAGATAAGGAACCTACCCATTGTTCATCATTGAGCAGGTCTGGATGGACCCAAAGAATTTTGTCGTTAGAAGTTGTGTGCTGCACAAGTCCCTTCTGCTGTTGTCTATGGGGATCATCGTTAATAGTTTTCATCTTTACTTTTGGTACATGTTCTGGTTGGAACCATGACGTAGGGACCGATCCAAAGCTGATAGAAACCGCGTTTGCACCCACTTTCTTTTCCTTAGGCTGCTTTAGAGTGATGATACCCATATCGATTAGGGCTTGAATTTTGTCTTTGAGAGCGTAGCACGTCTTTCTGGGATGGTGGACTGTTCTATGGAACGCACAGTATCGCGGGTCCGTAGTTTTGTTAGCTCCCTCATGATTAGTGATTGGGGGTAGCTTAATTTTATCGTTCTCCAATAAGTATTTAAAATACAAGGAACCTCATCTTCCTTGAAAGAATATTCTTTTGGGAATTTTGGCTCAGTAGTCTTCTGTTGCCTTGGAGGCCGTTGTTGCCATTAGGGTGTTTGCTGGTGTGGTATTTGTTGTTGCGGTTGCTGTTGAGGTTACAATTGGAATGTCTGATTTGCATCCGCTACATTTGCCTGTGACTTACCTCTACCACGGGGGGTGAAGTTCTATTTCGGGGCATTATTAGGTGGCTGACCCCTTTCAGTTTTCTTCCTTTTGAGGAAGCATTCAGCCTGCTCCCCTCACACCTTCAACTCTTTCCACGTTTTGGATAGTATCATGCTCATAACTTCTAACACATCCAAGGAAAGGTTGTTGTGACATATTTAGAGAATAAATTCTTCAGTGACCGGGTCTCGGCAATTCATTGCTTTATTCTGGAAATGTTTGATGAAATTTTCAACCAGCTCCCCATCTTTCTGCTTCTCATCAAAGAGTGTTCCAATAGAAACTTTAGTATCATCATCGAAGAAGTTAGTGAGAAATATAGTTTCTATATCATCCCAGCTATTGATACTTCCTGGATTGAGATGACGGTACCAATCAAAAGCAGCCGCGTGAAGAGTTCCCACAAATGATCGAACCATTAGAGGTTCATTACCTAAAATGACCCCCAAGGTGAGACTTGAAGTAAATCAAGTGTTGAGTGGGTGAACCTCTTCCGTCGAATGGTATGAAGTTAATCAGGTTGAACTTTGCTGGTATGGAATTGATTCCCATTCCCTTAGATAAGGTCGTGGAATGTCGGTCTTCTTTAACTCTTGAGCAGACATCAAAGCATCGATTTTGCTTTCGAGATCTTTCATCTTGAGTCCCTCACTTGTATCATTCTTAGGGTGATCTCGGGGGGAAGTGACATAGTCCTCTTTCGTGTTGTTATTACCTGAGGGACCGCTCCTAGCATTGTTTCTAGTAAGAGGGGCATCGATGATGATATTCTCGTCTACTTCCCGATCATTATCGAGTTGGTTAAGATTATTACGATGGCTAGATTCTCCCTGCTGATTTGTCAGCACCGCGATTTGTTGATCATGCATTTCCCTCATCTGCTGCATAGCCATTTCTATTTCAAATTTGAATTCTCTTTCTGCTTGGTTAAAGCATCATCGAGAATCTTAGCCATTTGTTCAGTGCTGATCATAAACGACTCGTAAGATTATCCTACACTAGATGCCGTATCATCGGAAGCCAATGCGGAATGAGCATCCGATGTTTCATCGTCTGAGGACTGTGACCTTCTGGGTCTAGGTCTGACAGTTCCAGACCGTAGCCAAGTCATACATTGAGACACTTCTGCAAATGGCTCAGGATTGAAGCGTCGTGTCGCCTTCTCTTTAACAGTCATGTTTGCGGACACTTCTGGGAATTTATCGTCTCAAACAAATGGCCTTCTTTTACGAAAATGCCTTGATTTGGACCTTGACGTTTTAGTAGAAAGTCTTTCAAATACTGAGACTCTTTGTGGAGTGATTCGGGACAGTTACATTCTGATAATACTGCCTTGATGAGCTTGGTACATGGACAGTGGGAATCCGTTTCCAGCGTATTCCTCTTTTGAGATTTGTGTTTACCCCCAGCCTGATAGTACAACTTATCGATGTGATCATTGAAGCAACCTACCGTATGCAGGTATGATTTTCCCATTTTAACATAGTCGTCTTCTGACGAATACGCTTCTTTTTGAGGATATAACATTTCATTGGTGTTCTCAAGAGTCACTTGTTCAGAATTACGCTTTAGTGAGCACGAGGCTCTAGTGGGCTTTTGGACTTCAACTCGCAATCCAAGGTGAGCAGTTGCAGGTACTTTCTTGACATGAGAGGCCTTCGGTTTGTTGGAAAGAGGCGCACGACCGCTAGTCTGATGAGTGGTTTGGGATTCACTTGCCGGACCCAAGCGTTCTTTAATTAGAGTTTTGCCTCGGCCTTCGTGCAAATGACCGAGACGATCTATAACCTTTATTTTGAATCTGGATAAGTCCACAGTATCATGAAGCTTCAAGGGAGGAGTGGAACTTGTTGTGATGGGAACAGGGGCCATTGGAGGCTCAAAAAGGACTGCAGGAAGCAAAACGGAAGCAGAACAAGTCCTGGTGGCTCGGAGGTGGCGCGAGTCACCATTTGGTGACTCGGCTTCAGTCGAGCCAGTAGGAAGTGACTCGGCCTTGGCCGAGTCAGTAAGAGGTGACTCGGCCTTGGTCGAGTCAGTAAGGGGCAAATTCTCTTTTTTGACTGTTTCGGGTGTCTTTCCCCCCCTTTTTTTTCATACTTTGCGTAGTTTTGGTGGTTTTTGGGCCACCTCTTCTTTTTGTAGTTTCTTGGCTTCCTGCATAAGGATTTTAGCATGCGTAATCAATGCGCGATATTTCTGAATGTGTTCGTCAAGGGTTGAATGGGTCCTTTTAACACGGACCCACTCATTCATTGCTGGTTTAGAGAATAATGTACTCGCTCGCTGTTGTGGCGCTTAGCGCCTCCTAAACATTAGGTCCGCCTCATAGCAGATTCCGTCAAGTGGCTCTGAAGCCTTGGCGAGTTGGCGTACAAGGCGTTGGCGTCATCTTTGTCATGCTCTCTTTGACAGAGTTGGCATGCCTCTAGCAGTAGGCCCCTTGACCAAGGAAGGGTTCAGTCCCGAAGATCCGGCTTCTTCAGAAATTGTAGGAGCGTTAGGGGATGAAACTGTAGCAGTAATGGTGCAGAGCTCCTCATCTTGGATCTTCAGATCTGAAGACCAACGAACTTTCCTTATGGAAGAGGTCTTCTTGTTCTTCTTAGGGGAAGATGATCTAGAGGAAGAAGACATATACTCCTCATACTTTTGTTGGTTGAACTCGTATTCGACCTTTTCGTCAACCGGGATGAGAATCCTTGGTTGCGACACCACAGCTTCGCAGAAAGGCCGTCGGCTCCCACTGTGGTCGCCAGTTTATTTTCGTCAAAAGTTATCTTCTTCATTGTTGTCCAACCTGTTACACCGTTTATCGATTACAAGTTCAAGCTGATCTTTTTATAAGATCTTCTTACAATGAGAAAAGTAAAGATTACAACTTTATGAAACAAAACACAGCAGTAGTTTATCTCCTGTTGCTTTGTGTGGGATCTTTGCCTGTGCCGGGGACGTGTTAGTCCGTGGACCGCCGTGGATCAGATCCGGTTGACAAGTGTAATTATGCTCTTGTTTGACGAAGGAAATAATTACAGCAGCGACAATCACGACCAAGCGAGATTGTGGCTCTTCTCGAGATCAAAATAAGGTTTGATCCGGAGGAAAGAGGGGGAGAGAATCTCAAATCTTTCGAAGGCTTTTTCTTTATGAAAAGGTTCGCCAAGATCTGCCAATTCTCCTTTGAAATTCGTGGTCTACTATTCAATTAGACAACACCTCGCCCTCAGATTTTAGATCCTCTCAACTGAAGACCCTGGGCTTCTATTTATAGGCTTTTGTTGCCTTGTTTTCTGATAAGATCAAGTGTTTTGACATCATCTATTGTTGATAACCACCAGGCACCCTTAAGGATAGCTTCAGAACAGTTTGGGAAGTCCTGGGACGAAAGAATTCTAATAAAACATCGAAATCCGCGTTTTAGGAATTTGGGAGGCCCAATTAGTCATAGTGACTCGGAAGTACGCGAGTCACCATTTGGTGACTCGGAGCTGTGCGAGTCACCATTTGGTGACTCGGAGCTGTGCGAGTGACCATTTGGTGACTCGAAGCTACGCAAGTCACCATTTGGTGACTCGGAGCTGTGCGAGTCACCATTTGGTGACTCTCATGGATGCGAGTCTTCTGGCCAGCTGTTATGTCTTTTTGACTCTTTTGGCTGTTTGTATTTCCTTCGGTTCACTTGCTTTCCCTTTTACGCGTGTTTCGTCAATTTATTGACTTGTATGTTTTTTACCGATTTGCTTCATGTGTCTCATCGTCATCAGGTAAACTTCTTTGACTCGGATGATGTCGTTCATTATGCTTTCTTTGTCTTGAACTGCGTGTGGGAATCCATAGGCAATTTTTGACGCCTATACACCCAAGAGAAAATATTCTTTGAAGAAAGAACACAAATTCCTATAAGCGTTGAAGTGTTAGTGAAGTGCAATAGTGGCTTATGAACTTTTTCACTCTCTGAATAATGCCTAAACAATCTTTAGAATGATGCGAACAAAGGCACTTTCAGAACTTTTCAACTCTTGACTTTTGGAATGCAAATTTGAATCAAGAGAGAGAGAATTTGCTCAAACTTTGAATCTTATATGTATAAAAGATGGTTGGCAAATTCTGAACTCAATACCTATTTATAGCCCCTGAAAAACTTAAATTTTAAACCTAATAAATGTATTAAAACGGCTATAACAGTCATATATTCAAATTCTGAAGAGCTAGAAAAACTGTATCTGTGGTCGACTAGTAGTCTTAGTAGTCGACTACACTGAGTCTATTCAGACTCTATGAAGTCAGAAAACTGCTTAGTAGTTGACTATAAATGTCATTGGTTGACTAATCTGTAAGACTAAAGTTTCTGTAATTTTAACTGAGTGCTAGTAGTCAACTATTAAGCATAGTAGTCGACTAATCTGTAAATTCACAATTTCTGTAACTTTGACTAAGACTTGGGTAGTCGACTACTAAGGGTATTGGTCAACTACTAACACATAGATATGAGATATATGATATGTTTTGAGACTCACTCTATATCTATAAACTCTAATGGTTAACTTAGGGATTTCTATAGTTAACCACACACTAAGCATGTGTTAGTATGTTCTAAATACTATGTGTGTGTATATGTTTTGAGTGATCAAGGCTTGTACAAAAATTCTAAGCAAAGAAAATATAAAATTACACATTTATGATTAAGCACATCTTCTTCTTTGCTTATCTTGTTGCCTTGAACTCATCCTACACTTAGTTCAAATATCTTGAATATATTAGATGTTGTTATTTGCATTGATATGTTAGTGCATATATACTACACATAGTAAATAAATTGTTATCATCAAAATTATATCTTGGGGATAAGATATCCAACATTCTCCCTCTTTTTAATGATGACAAACAATTTAAGCATACTAGTAAGTATATCACAAAAATAAAAATGTTATAAACATTATATACTTACTTCTCCTGCATTAAAGCATATTAGAGTCATATGTATCATATTATATAAACATTATATACTTACTCCCCTACAATAAAGCATATTAGATTCATATGTATCATAGTATCTTATAGTATATCTCCCCCCTTTTCATTAACAAAAAGAATTAAATATTATTCTAAACATGCAAGAATTCCATCTTCATAAGCTAAGACTTCAAATAAGTCATCCAAATTATGAACATAGTCCATAACTTCACCCATCCAAATAGGTAAGCAAAGACTTATGATAAAAATTAATATTTCGATCACTCCCATCATCACAATCTACATTTTAAAGATATAATACTCTAGATAAACATGACATGTGAAACATAATGCATTAATCACACATAGTACCAATATTAAACAAACATAGTACAAAATTACAAAATGCAATGTTTCAAAAACAAATTAATATATAAGTCTTAAACAAACAAAGCAACTTACGACATAGTTTATGACACAAACGTTAACTAGTACATAATGAGATGAAATGCATGCTTCTCTAAAATGAAGGGCCTGGAGGAGGTGGAGGTCCTTGAAAATACGAATCAAACTTAATATTCAAGTCTTGCAACATCTTCTTTATGTCATCCTTATTGCTCAAAATAGAAGAATTCGGAGCATAAAGTGCTTGTTGACCAGTCTCGAGATTGAGAATGCGTGCAGAAAGTGTGTTGTATTATGCATCCGAGAAACAAGATGTGTCTGTTGGTATTGGAGGAGGTGTTTGGCTAGTGGAAGGAGGTGCTTGATGTGAGGATTGAGGAATATCTTGAGTATTTGATGCATGAGGTTAGCGTGGTTCATCTTGAGGATTAGTTTCAGGAAGTTGAAAATTTGGAAGTTTCATCCTAACAAGAGAATTGGAATCAAAGAACTCAACGGAATGAACGACGGAATTTTTAGATTTGATATCCACATGGAATTTTTCAATAAATAGTGAGGAAAGCACCATATGGAAGAAAACCTCTTTGAACAACTAAAAGATTATCATATATAACTTGAGCCCAATTGACTTGAATCTTAGCAATGATAGCATATAATGCCAAAGCAAGATCATGTGATATGAAATGAAAACTCCTAGTTTTTAGAAAAATATTGTAAGCTAGGATGCGAGCAATAAACCTAGGAATAGGATGAAGTTTATTTGCTTGGTTGAGAGGAAAATCTTTCCCCAGTAGAAAGATTTGATTGTTTAGAATATTTTGATTTGTCATTTTAATGGAACGAAGATCAACACCTTTGTAAGGGATGTTGAGAATTTTTCTAAGGATTTTTGGAGTTAAATTAATTTCAACACCCTGAACAAGTGTATATATTTTTTTAGTATTGTTAATAGTTTCAACACGAGTGCTATTAGTGTAAAATAGTTGAACTAAGAATGGATAATAGGGTTTACGATTTTTAGAGGAAAATAACTCCAATAAACCAACATCGTCAAAGTAAGAACTAAATTGTGAAGGACAAAATCCTCAAATTTGACAAAATGACCCGGAAGAATTTCATAATTTGATTTAGTCTTAAATTCTTCAACCAATTTCAGATCTTTCAAGTATATTGAGTAGTCCTCAGTAATGTTTGATGGATTTTGCTTGGATTTCTTTGATCTAGACATAATTTCATAAATGAAAGTGAAAAGATCAAGTAGGAATGAACTTACCCAAATTTGAGATTGCCCTAGAAGAAAATAGTCGACTAGTAGTCGTTGTAGTCGATTACAGGAATTGAAATATCTCAGAAATTCAAAACTTGAGAGAGATTTTGAAGAAGAATGAGAAAGATCAAGTGCCCTAGGTTGTGGGTTTGAAAGTTTGGAAGTTCGGAAGGTGTTGTCGGTTTTTGGAAGAGAATGAACGTGGTTAGTGAGTAGTTATAGGGTTTTAGTTTTAAGAAAATTTCAATGGTTAAGATTAAATCTACAAAACAAATCTATGGACAAGATTTAATCTACAAAGAATATGATAAAGGGCTAGGATGAATCAAGCCTAAAATGAATAGATGAGATGCATCTAACTTAAGTTAAATGGGTATTGAGTGGGTATGGTAGATAAAGATCCAATAAGAAACAAAACTGAGTATATAGTGAAAACTGTGTGCATGTAGTTGACTACTACGTAAATTAGTTGACTACACTGTATTTCACAGAGTTCTAGTTTTCAATTTTTACTCAGATTAGTCAACTACTAATGTTATTAGTCGACTATTTTGTAAATGACAGTGTTTTTAATTTCTAATGCATGACAGAGTAGTTGGCTACTAAGCTAATTAGTCGACTATTAATGCTGTGTATGCATATGTTATGAGCTTAAAAATTAATTTAAATCTAACATAGAAAAAATACCTAATTCCCTTCTTAAAATAACAAAAGTTTCTTCTTTTAAGGGTTTAGTTAGGATATGTGTAATTTGTTTATCAGTTGATATAAAATCTAGTATAATGTTACCTTTAAGAACGTGTTCACGTAGAAAATAATATCTTATATTAATATATTTTGTACGTGAATGTTGAATATGATTTTTAGTTAAATTAATAGCACTAGTGTTGTCACACAATATATGTGAAGAGGAATACATAATGTTATGATCATACAAAGTTTGTTTCATCCATAAGACTTGTGCACATGCTAAACTAGCAGCAATATATTCTGCTTTTGTTGTAGATAATGATACAGAATTTTACTTTTTGTTGAACCAAGATACTAGTGAATGTCCCAAGAAGTGACAAGTACCACTAGTACCTTTTTTATCAGATTTACATCCAGCAAAATCAGTATCACTATATGATATTAAATCAAATGTGCAATCTTTTGGATAAAATAAATCAAAATCTAATATATGATTTAAATATCTAAAAATTCTTTTTACAGGTTTTAGATGTGATTATTTAGGATTTGATTGAAATCTACCACATAAACATACACTACTAAATATTATATCAAGTCTACTAGCAGTAAGATAAAGAAGTGATCCAATCATACCTCGATATAGTTTTTGATCAACATTCTTAATATTCTCATCCTTGTCAAGTGATGTAGTAGTACCCATTGGAGTCTTTTTGCTTGCAGTATTATCCATCCCAAAGCGTTTAAGTAACTCCTTTGTGCATTTTCTTTGATTGATGAATGTTCCTTCCTTCAATTATTTAATTTGAAGACCATTGAAGAAATTAAGTTCACCCATGAGACTCATTTCAAATTCATTCTGCATAGACTTAGAAAATTCTTGGCAAAGATCATCGTTAGTAGAACCAAATATAATATCATCGACATAAATTTGAATTAAAAGAATATCTTTATCAATTTTTTTATAGAAAGTGTAGAATCAACTTTTCCAATATTAAATCCAGAAGTTAAAAGAAAACTCTTTAATCTATCATACCAAGCACGAAGTACTTGTTTTAACCCATATAAAGCTTTCTTAAGTTTGAATATATGATTTGGATAACTTTCATGTTCAAAACCTAGAGGTTGTTCTACATAAACTTCTTCTTTAATAAAACCATTCAAAAATGCACTTTTTACATCCATTTGATAAAGTTTAAAATTCATATAACTAGCAAATGCAAGTAAAATCCGTATGGATTCTAAACGTGCTACAGGTGCATAAGTTTTATCAAAATCTATTCCTTCTTTTTGATTATATCCTTGTGCAACTAATCTAGCTTTATTTCTTATTATTTGTCCCGATTCATCTAATTTATTCCTAAAAATCCATTTAGTTCCTATTATAGAATGATTTTCCGGTCTAGGAACAATATCATATACATTATTTCTAACAAATTGATTTAGTTCTTCTTGAATAGCAATTAACCAAAAATCATCTTTACATGTTTCATCTATATTTTTAGGTTCAAAAGTAGAAACAAATGCTACACAAGAGAACAAATTTAATTGACTTCTAGTTCTAACATTATCTGAAATATTACCTATAATGTTTTCATGAGGATGATCTCTAACTTCAACATATGCTTTAGGTAAATCTTGTATGTTATCTTTAATAGAAATATCATCAATATTATTAGTAACAGACTCTATAAAATCATCATCATCATTAGATAATTTAGGAGATTTTGAAATAGACTCATCAAAAGAAACATGCATAGATTCTTCTATTGTAGATATCTTTTTGTTGAAAATTCTATATGCTTTACTACACATAGAATAACCAACAAAAATACATTCATCAGATTTAGAATCAAATTTATCTAACTTTTCTTTTGTATTTAATATATAACATTTACATTCAAAAACTTTAAAATATGAAATCTTAGGAATACGATCATAAAATAATTCATATGAAGTTTTATTCAAAATAGGTCTTAACAAAAACTCTATTTAGAACATAACATGTGGTAGAAACTGCTTCAGCCCAAAAATATTTAGGAATATTAGATCCACATAACATTGTTCTGACATATTCTTGTAGTGTTCTGATCTTTCTTTCAACAACTCCATTTTGTTGTGGACTGTTAGGAAAAAAATTCATGTGAAATATCATTTTTATTATAAAAATATGAAAATAGTTTATTTTCAAACTCACCACCATGATCACTTCTAATAGCAACAATGGTAGCGGATTTTTGATTTTGAATCTTTTTACAAAATGCAGAAAATTCATCAAAAACATCATTTTTATGTTTAAAGAAAATAGTCCAAGTAAATCTTGAAAAGTCATCAACAATTACAAATACATATCTACTTTATTTAAAGAAGTTATCCTAGAAGGACCAAATAAATCCATATGTAATAATTCTAATGGTCTACTTGTAGAAACAACACTTTAGATTTAAAGATGATTTATGCATCTTTCCTTGTTGACATGCATCACAAAAATGATCTTTCTTATTTATAATTTTAGGCAAACTAACTACTAACTTATTTTTAGAAATACGAGAAATATTTTTCATATTAACATGTCCACATCTTCTATGCCATAATAATGAATCATCAATTGTTGCAACTAAGCAATGGTCATTTGAATAAAAAATTATAGATAAAACATATATATCTTTCTTTCTAATTCCTTTAAACAAGATATTAGTTAAATTATTATCATAAATAAGACAAGAATCTTTTTCAAAAATAATTTTAAAATTCTTATCACAAAGTTGATTAATGCTTAGAAGATTATATTTTAAGCTATCTACTAATAAAACATTATTAATTAATGGTTTGTCAATGTTACCTACTGTTCCTATACCAATTACTTGACCTTTGTTCTTATCTCCAAAAGTGACAGTTCCACCCTTTTTGTGTTGAACTGATGACAACATTTGAATGTTATCGGTCATGTTTGGAACATCCACTATCTAGTATCCATTTCTCTTTATGAGGTACCTAAAAAATAGACAATTAAGCATTTGTACCCTTTTATGTTGGGTCCTTTGGATTAGTATTTAGGAGCCCAAATCCACTTAGACTTTGGTTTTTCCTTGTTAACATAAACATAATTAATAGAATTATATATGTTTTTCTTAAAATCTAAGCATTTCTATCATACAAGCAAGTATCTTTAGGTACCCAAATAAACATAGATGATACATGAGAATTATTTCTAGAATGTGAATATCCATGAATATGAGTATTCATTGATAATGGTGCATGGAATTTTCTAACATCTTTAGTCATAGAAGATTATGCATGATTTGTCTTAGATACATAATCATTCTTCTTATTAACATATCCTAAACCAAACTTTTGATTAGAAGACTTTTGAAAGGATAATAAATCACTCAAGTCTTCTTTTTCTTTATTAAATTTGTTAACATTTAAAAATAACTCTTCATATTTAAGTTTAAGTGAAGTCATGTTTTTATCTAAATCTGAAATACTAGTTTTCATGATATCACACTCAGATTTAAGATAAACATTATTATTAGTCAATAATTTATTTTCAAAAAATAACTTGTCATTTAATTCCTTTAATTCTTTAACTTGTGAGGAATTTGAAGAAAATAATTGAAAGTTTAATCTCTTATTATCATTTTTCAAAATCTTATAATTAGAATTTAAATCCTTAAATTTAACATAAACTTCATTGAAAGCATCTAATAAACCTTCATTGTCTAATGATTCATTTACTTCGTTTTCAAGTGCCATGAAGCACATGTGTGCAGATTCTTCTTTTTCTCATTCTTCGTCATCGGATGAAGAGTCATCGCTATCATCCTAAGTCACAACCATAACATTAACCTTCTTCTTCTTCTTCTTCTTCTTCTTGAAGTTGTTGGATTTTGACTTTGACTTAAGAAGTGGACAATCCTTCTTTATATGTCCTGGTTCATTATAATTAAAACACAAGGAAGAATCATTAGTACTCTTGAATTTATTTGACTTATACTTACCTTTCTTTAGAAATCGTTTGAATTTCTTTGTGATGAATACAATATCCTCATCTTCTTCTTCAGTGTCAGAAGATGCATGGAAGGCAAGAACTTTCTTGTTCTTTGGTTTTTCATCCTTCTTTCTATCTTCAAGTTGAACTTCATAGGTCTTGAGATTCCCGATAAGGTTTTCTACGATGAGAGTGGAAAGATCATTGGCCTCTTCAATTGTCGTTGTCTTTTTATCTCACTCTAGAGTGAGTGCTATTAGGATCTTTCTCACCATCTCAACTTGAGTGTAGACTTTGCCTAATGGAATCAAGGAGTTTGTGATATATGTAAATCTTGTAAACATCTCCATGATGGTCTCCTTGTCTTTCATCTTGAATAGTTCAAACCTATGAACAAAAACAGAAATTTTTGACTCTTTAAATTTGTTAGTTCCTTTATGTGTTACCTCAAGAGTATGCCAAATCTGATATGCAGAAGTAGAGGTAGACGCGATTGAACTCGTTCTTGTCCATGGCACAAAACAATGCATTCATCGCTTTAGAGTCCAGATTCACATTTATTCTTTGAGCAAGTGCCACTCGGTGTATGGAGTGGTTGGTTTTGTGAATTCAGTCTCAACAATGTTCTAAAGATCATGTCCAAGTGATTAGAGATAGATCTTCATCCGACATTTCTAGTAGTTATAGTTTGTACCATCAAATAATGGTGGTCTTTGTGTGGAATGACCCTCTTTGAATTGTGATGTATTTGTTGTTACCATCATTCACCTTGCTTGATACCAAGTGTAAGATCTGCGAAAACACACACTAAATACTAGGGGGTGAATAGTGTTGATTTAAAAAATTTTGCACGATGAGTTATAAATTACAAGAATAATAACAAGAATCACATAAATTTAACAAAGGTAAACAATATATTTTATACTAGTTCCACAACCCGGTTGTACATCCAGTCCCAAGCAAATCCCGCTTGAAATAATTTTTTACTATGACTTTAAAACCAATTACAAAATCAAACCAAACTTGACCAATTTGCAAGTCCCTGCAAATTGCAAACAATCTCTAAACCAAGAGATGTTCTCTCATACCCAAGAGAAATCTTCTTTGAAGAAATAACACAAATTCCTATAAGCCTTGAAGTGTTAGTGAAGTACAGCAGTGGCTTAGAAACTTTTTCACTCTTTGAATAATGCCTAAACAATCTTTTAGAATGATGGGAACAAAGGCAATTTCAGAACTTTTCAACTCTTGACTTTTGGAATGCAATTTTGAATCAAGAGAGAGAGAATTTGCTCAAAGTTTGAATCTTATATGTATAAAAGGTGGTTGGCAAATTCTAAACTCAATACCTATTTATAGCCCCTGAAAAACTTGAATTTTGAACCTAATAAACGTATTAAAACGGCTATAAACAGTCATATATTCAAATTCTGAAAAGCTGAAAAAAGTGTATCTGTAATCGACTACTAGTCTTAGTAGTCGACTACACTGAGTCTATTCAGACTCTGTGAAGTCAGAAAACTGCTTAATAGTCGACTATAAATGTCATTGGTCGACTAATCTATGAGATTAAAGTTTCTGTAATTTTGAATTGAGTCTTAGTAGTCGACTATTAAGCATAGTGGTCGACTAATCTATAAATTCATAATTTCTATAACTTTGACTAAGGCTTTAGTAGTCGACTACTAAGGGTATTGGTCGACTACTAACACAAAGATATGAGATATATGATATGTTTTGAGACTCACTCTATATCTATAAACTCTAATGGATGGTTAACTAAGGGGATTTCTATAGTTAACCATACACTAAGCATGTATTAGTGTGTTCTAAATACTATGTGTGTGTATGTAAAACCCTAAAAATTTGAATATAGTGTGATAAATAATTATAAATATGTTATATGGTGAAAATAATATATTTTAATGTTTGAGTATGATAGGAATTGATTTGAAATTAATTCAATGTATATTTGTGAATATATGAGTGTATATACACAAAACATGCACAAAGGCAAGAGTGAGAATCTGAGAATTTTGACTAGTTGAGAGTTTCTATGTTTTTCACACTGTTTCATTCAGAATCTTGAAATATTTATAAGATCAAAGTTGTAGGTCTCTTCAAGAGATTTCCAACGAATCTTAGATCACCTCATTCTGAGATCGTATGAGAAAGTTACAATCTTTTTACCGAACCCTAGTCTGAGCATGGCCCAGAACTCTGAGCAGTCGACCGCCGTGGTCGCTGCGATCGACCGCTCAGCGTACAGACGCCAGTTTTAGTTCTGTTCGGGTTGGTTTTGTTTTATACCAAACCCGGTTATTATCCTACTTATATATACCCGTTTTGAAGCTCCCAGGACCCTTTTTCAAACCCTAATAGCCTCAGCCCCCCTTCTCTCTCTCCTCTCAAACCCTAACTTCGTTTTTGGCATTTTTGGGGGAGTTTCGAAGGATTCTCCGCAGATTTTCGGAGGGATTCAGCAGGGGATCGTCCTCCTACAGATCAAGGAGATTGCTACACATCAGAGGCGAGTAACATCTCGCCCAACTTCACCCCTTTTCGTTTTGTGCTTAGATTTGAGTTTTAAATCCGGTTTTTATTGAGCCATAAGTCGTATTTTGTATAAGAAATTGATCATTATGGTATAT
>BQKN01065367.1:89915-107618 GCA_022839385.1 Asparagus kiusianus
TATTCATGTATTAGACTTCGGGTTTGGTAATTAGGGATTTACAATTTAAGATAAAAGGTATATACATGAGGGTTTCCTTGTTTGGATTATTTCGCTCGACGTACCTATGCTCGTGTTGTAATTTCCTAAATACTTAAACCCATTATTTGCTAGGAGTAATGATTTTTTTTAACTATTATGTAATAATTGTACTTTCTGTATACAACGAGCCCTTTCCCTTGGGGTTGGTTGTGATGTTGCTCGCTAGCGCTTTGACGCTCGTTGTCCCTCCCCCTTTCAGGTAACGAGCCAGGAGCCCGGAGAGTCGTAGGTTGATGGCGACACACTTTAGTGTTCAGCTGACTATTTTTAGATATGTTTTATTTTGGAGCTCCACTGTAAACTGTGTTTAGACATTTGAGGACTTTATTCTAGATGTGTAAAGGCTGTGTGCCTTATTCCCTTTACTCAGACTTGTTGTATTTGAGATTTGTTAAGAACTCCAGTTTATACATTTCAAACATTGACTTTGTATTCCTGTAAGTTGGATAATGAAATATTATTTTGATCTCTATCATTTCATCAGTTATCTCTTGTAGTATCTTTTACTTGCTTTTGTACCTACACCTATTATTGACTCTACTAGAGTGATAGAATTGTGATGGTGAAACATGTTATTGCACGGTGTGGTGCATGGTAGGTTTGACATTCTTGGTTTCACCTTGGACTGCAGCCTTGTGTGAACCCAGGGGCGTCACAGTTGGTATCAGAGCTCTAGTTCCAGTATCCTTAGGATCATCCTGTGTCGAGTCGTGGAGCTAGGATAGAGTTTCTTAGGATTCATGTATAGAGTCCGTAAGGATTTCCTAGTATGAGTGAGGACGATATATGCGTATATCTCAAAATTTTGAGAATTTTTTTTATAACAACTTTTTTTTATGTTGATTGAAGGTATTTACGTGAATACTATGTGTTATGAATTCGTATTGTGATACGTTGTATATATATGTATTTATTATCTCATTCACTGTGATAATTAAGCTCTTCTTTTGATATTATAAATATCAAAACGAGGATGTGGTCGAGGTAAAACTCGTACCTGGAGAGCTGGGCAAGCAGAGCCGGGCCGCAGCAGGCTCCACAGTATTTGATCGATTTCATAGCACCGTTAGCAACAAGATCTTACAACACTCGAGGAGCAAGAAGTGTATCCATTTCCGTCAGCAGTACCACTTTCAAGAGATTCACCACCGATTATACTCATCATAGGAGTAAAGAGGCAATACCAATGAGTACACCACCACCACAATCATTTGTTGATAAAACCACAGAGCGGGAGATTTAACTCTGAAAGGATAAGAAAAGTATCAGACAGTATGAGCACCAGAATTTCAAGGCACGCAAATTTCATTTACAACCTATAAAGGGAAGAAGTATGTGAAAATTTCTTGAATGTCGACTTAGTACCAAAGCAGTAATTAGATGTATTCGGCATATAGAACATCACTAGAGAGCAACAACGACTTCAGATTTTCGACGGAGCAGCAAACATCAATTATTTGGGAGAACTTTGGTCACTGCTTCAACAAGCAGTTAGAGCTATTCCGAGTGAAGCAGAGAGATATGCCTGTAGTGAATGAAGAAATCAAATCCAGAATAATGACAATGGCAATGGCAATAGAACTATTATGAAAAATCTAGAGAAACCTAGTAGCGGGAGAATGATTTTACCCCAGTAACAAGGACAACATAAGAAAGGAGCATGATATGATTCGAGAGCGCCGAAGCAGCGTAGAGTTCGGGGTACATGTTACAATTATAACAAGATTGAACAGAGAGCAAAGGACTTGTCGCAGCACACCAGCAGGAAGTCATCATGATATAAGTTTCGGTCGATAGTCTCAGAGTCTTAATTTCAGCCAGCAGTGGGAAGATAGAGGCACTACTTGTTAATCTGAGGATTTAGGGGTCAGCAGGCCATATTTGCATTATCCAGAAGATTTGCATTATCCAGCAAAGTCTATTCAGTAGTACCGCGTGATCAGGGTACGAGCGGAGCTTTCTTCGTGATTTCCTTTTCAGCTCGGATCTAGTTTGAGTTAGGAAATTTCTTATCTCTTATCTTTCATACCTTCGTTGATAGGTTTCAGCTTCTAGCACATTCCTTAGATATTCTGTTGTCAGTCTCTACTCCTCTAGAGGGAGTGTCCCTTCCATCTGTAGGAGATGTGTCATCAAACTAGATGAGTTTGAGTTAGTCATCGAGTTGATTGTGTCGTTGATGTCAAACTTCGATATCCTTCTTGGTACGGATTGGCTATTTTCCTATCATATTAGTATCGACTGCTTTGTGAAGACGGTCAAATTTGCGAGCGTCCGATGGGTCCGAGATGAATATAGCAACCTCCCACGGCAACCGTTTTGCGGAGTCATTTCTGGCGTACATCGATGAGGTGATGCGACGGGATCTGAGTATTGATTTATTGGAGACTAGAGTTGTCTCAGAGCATCAGGATGTCTTTCAGGACATACCTGGGTTACCTCCTGTGTGAGAGGTCGAGTGGTGTATTTAGTTGCAGTCGGGCACAGCCCCGATATCCCGCGCACCCTATCGTATGGCACCAGCTGAGATGAGGGAGCTTCAGACCCAGTTGGATAAGTTGTTAGCTCAGGATTTTATTTGTAGGAGTTATTCTCCGTGGGGCATATCGGTCCTCTTCGTGAAGAAGAAGGACGGTAATATGAGATTGTGCATTGATTATAGAGAGCCAAACAAGGTCACTATCCGGAATATGTACCCATCACCTAGGATTGATGACTTGTTCGACTAGTTGCAGAGAGCATAGTATTTCTCGAAGTTTGATTTTCATTCTGGTTATCATAGTCGCGGGTTCGGGAGATGGATTTTTCCAAAGCCGTTTTTTTCATGATTCGATATGAACCTTTCGAGTTTCTGGTCATGCCATTTGGGTTGACTAATGCACCCGTGGTATTCATGGATTTGATGAACGGGGTTTTTCGTCCCTTCTTGGACTAGTTTGTAATTTTCTTTATCAACGATATTCTCATTCATTCGAGATCGGAGGCAGAACACAAGCAATATCTACGGTTAGCTTTGAGAACTCTGCAGGAGCATCAATTTTATGCTAAATTCAGCAAGTGTGAGTTTTGGCTTTCAGGAGTCAGATTTCTCAGCCACGTCATCAGCAGATAGGACATAGCAGTGAATCCGGCTAAGGGTACAGCAGTTCTTAATTTGAAACCGTCGAAGACGATGATAGATATTCGAAGCTTCTTAGATTAGCCGGTTATTACAGGAAGTTCATCCTAGACTTCTTGAAGATTTCAGCGCCACTTACATGCCTTACGAAGAAGGATGTACCGTTCATTTGGAACACAGAGTGCCAGAAGACCTTTGATACTCTAAAGACTAAGTTGACTACAGCACCGGTTTTGACTATTTCGAGCAGCGATAGGATGCACGTTGTTTACACAGATGCGTCATTGGCAGGTTTAGGAGGCATCTTGATGCAGACTCAGAAGGTAGAAGCGTATATCTCATGACAATTTAGGGTGCACGAGCAGAACTACCCCACTCATGATTTGGTGTTAGCAGCAGTGACATTTGCACTGAATTCATGAGATATTACTTGTATGGAGTACGGTTTGAGTTATTCACCGACCACCAGAGTTTGAAATATCTTTTCTCCCAGAAGGAACTCGACCAGAGACAGTGACGGTGGATTGAGTTTATTGAGGAATATGGATTCACGATTCAGTACGTCCAGGAACAACTAAGACGTACAAGGACTTAAAGAGACACTTTTTGGTGAAGTGATAGGCGTAGGAAGATTTCAGAGTATATAGCTAAGTGTCTTACCTGTCAGCAAGTGAAGGTGGAACATCAGAGATCGGTAGAAATGTTTTAGTCTTTACCCATTTTGGAATAGAAGTGGACGGACATTTTATAAACTTTATTGTAGGGTTGCCGAAGTCGAAGAAAGAAAACAATTCTGTTTCGGTGAAAATGGATAGACTAATGAAGTCGGCACATTTCATTCCAGTGATCAGATTTGAAGAGTTAGTTGTGCTGAAAGTATCATCTATGAAAGATGTTCAGCGATTCGGAAGGCAGAGAAAGCTTGAGCTAAGATGTATTAGGCCATTCCGGATTTTGGAGTTTATTAGGGCAGTTTCATATGGACTAGACTTTTCAGCATCGATGTCTAGTGTACACAAAGTATTTCATGTTTCAATGTTCAAGAAACAATTACATGATGAAGAGCAGCAGTGAGTGTTGAACGCATCGGAGATTTAGCTTCAGGACGGTTTGACTACTATTGAAATCTCAGTTTGTATACTTGCTAGAGAAGACAAGAAATTTAGAAATAAGATATTTTTTTTTCTTCCTTGGTGAAAATTCAGTGGAACCAGAAAAGAGTTGAGGAAGTTTCTCGGGAGCGCGAGGAGGATATACATCGCGACTACCCACACCTGTTTGATCAAGTAAATTAAATTTTTGTATGACTTGCTTATGACTTATGGTTACCTGTATAGTGATGTTTATACTTAACACTAAAAATGAGGGTATTAACACTTATCTCCTAAGTACTTGGAACATATGGTATATATATGAGGGGTTCCTTGTTTGGATTTTTCGCTCGATGTACTTGTTCCATTTAGTTAGGGGTTAAGTGGGGGTATTTACATTTTTAATGGTTGAGTGTAGACATCAAAGATGATTTTTGGGAGCGTGAAGATGTTATGCCGCGTGACTTCCTGCACCTAGTGAGGAAGTGGATTGATTTATGTGTGCGATTGATTGTGTGGTTATATTTTGATTTAACGCTAGAATGAGGATATTTTTGCTAAATTCTTAATCTTTTGGAACACGTGGTATATATATAGGGGGTTCCTTGTTTGGATTTTTTGCCCGACGTACTAGTTCTATTTGATTAAGGGTTGAGTGAGAATATAGTCATCTTAGATTGTTAAAGGTAAATATCATAACATGCTTGTCTAGAGTAATATTATTTGTTTGAGTATAATTTATGAATTTCGAGGACGAAATTCTTTTAAGGGGGGGAAGAATGTAAAACCCTGAAAATTTGAATATAGTGTGATAAATAATTATAAATATGTTATATGGTGAAAATAATATATTTTAATATTTGAGTATGATAGGAATTGATTTGAAATTAATTCAATGTATATTTGTGAATATATGAGTGTATATACACAAAACATGCACAAAGGCAAGAGTGAGAATCTAAGAATTTTGACCAGTTGAGAGTTTATATATTTTGCATACTGCTTCATTCAGAATCTTGAAAAGTTTATAAGATCAAAGTTGTAGGTCTCTTCAAGAGCATTCCAACGAATCTTAGATCACCTTATTCCGAGATCGTATGAGAAAGTTACAACCTTTTTACCGAATCCTAGTCTGAGCATGGCCCAGAACTCTGAGCAGTCGACCGCCGTGGTCGCTGCGGTCGACCGCTCAGCGTACAGACGCCAGTTTCAGTTCTGTTCGGGTTGGTTTTGTTTTATACCAAACCTGGTTATTACCCTACTTATATATACCCGTTTTGAAGCTCTCAGGACCCTTTTTCAAACCCTAATAGCCTCAGCCCCCCTTCTCTCTCTCCTCTCAAACCCTAACTTCGTTTTTGGCATTTTTAGGGGAGTTTCGAAGGATTCTCCGCAGATTTTCGGAGGGATTCAGCAGGGGATCGTCCTTCTACAGATCAAGGAGATTGCTACACATCAGAGGCGAGTAACATCTCGCCCAACTTCACCCCTTTTCGTTTTGTGCTTAGATTTGAGTTTTAAATCCGGTTTTTATCGAGCCATAAGTCGTATTTTGTATAAGAAATTGATCATTATGGTATATGATGCCTAACTTAAGTATTTCAGATGTTTAAAAACCCACCCACGAATTTGTTTTCATGAGATTCAGATCTGAAAATGATTTAACAAGAGTTAATCATGTTTTATTGCTTTAATGACATCAAATCATGTTTTATTTTTTGTTGGACTTCTAACTATTAGATTTTTAATGATTTAAAACTGGTAGTTTTTGTTCTTTGACTTGGCATATATGTTAGATTTATATTAAGATGGAAATTGTCGAATTTTTTTGGGTTTTGAAGCCGACAGAAACCCTAACTGGGTTTCTGGCAGCTTCGCGGTCGACCGCAGTGGACGCGGCGGTCGACCGCTCTGAGTTTTTCCAGCAGAAAAGTTTTTGCTCTTTGAGCGGCCGACCGGCATGTCCTCAGCGGTCGACCACCGCTCAGTTTTGAACACAGGGAGCTTTGGCGCTATGAGCGGTCGACCGGATTGGCCTCTGCGGTCGACCGCCGCACAGATTTGGTCCCTGTTGACTTTTGTTACCCCCTTTTTCCGTGTTCGAGGGATCACCTCGACTTTTCCCCACTAGATTGTGATGTTAGTGATTCATCTACTCATGGGGTTTGACTTGTGACACAAATTTTAGACCGCACATTGAAATACGTGCAAGGTTGTGATATGTATATCTTTCCACATATATCTTTGACAATTGCACCTCTTTACTATTAATCCATGTGTTGGATACTTATCATTTTGGTCCATGTGTTGGGCATACATTACTATTGATCCATGTGTTGGATACTTGTCATTTCGGTCCATGTGTTGGACACGTATTTTGTTCAGTCCATGTGTTGGACATGCATTCACATTTCAGTCCTCGTGTTGAACTATAATCCATTGAAGTCCTCGTGTTGGACTATAATCCATTTCAGTCCTCGTGTTGGACTATAATCCATTGAAGTCCTCGTGTTGGACTATAATCCATTTCAGTCATCGTGTTGGACATTCATATATTTGACCATGTCTTGGACATTTGTTAAGCTATGAGTATGACACTTATCTAAATCAGGATATGACATGATTACATGAGATTTGGACATGATAGCTACCTAGACAAGATACGACACTTATGTGATATTGACCTTTGACACTTATATTGTTTCGGTGTAACTTTTGATTAAGTATTAAGATGTGATGTTTCTTTTAGTTTATTATTCATGTATTAGACTTCGGGTTTGGTAATTAGGGATTTACAATTTGAGATAAAAGGTATATACATGAGGGTTTCCTTGTTTGGATTATTTCGCTCGACGTACCTATGCTCGTGTTGTAATTTCCTAAATACTTAAACCCATTATTTGCTAGGAGTAATGATTTTTTTAACTATTATGTAATAATTGTACTTTCTGTATACAACGAGCCCTTTCCCTTAGGGTTGGTTGTGATGTTGCTCGCTAGCGCTTTGACGCTCGTTGTCCCTCCCCCTTTTAGGTAACGAGCCAGGAGCCCGGAGAGTCGCAGGTTGATGACGACACACTTTAGTGTTCAGCTGACTATTTTTAGATATGTTTTATTTTGGAGCTCCACTGTAAACTGTGTTTAGACATTTGAGGACTTTATTCTAGATGTGTAAAGGCTGTGTGCCTTATTCCCTTTACTCAGACTTGTTGTATTTGAGATTTGTTAAGAACTCCAGTTTATACATTTCAAACATTGACTTTGTATTCCTGTAAGTTGGATAATGAAATATTATTTTGATCTCTATCATTTCATCAGTTATCTCTTGTAGTATCTTTTACTTGCTTTTGTACCTACACCTATTATTGACTCTACTAGAGTGATAGAATTGTGATGGTGAAACATGTTATTGTACGGTGTGGTGCATGGCAGGTTTGACATTCTTGGTTTCACCTTGGACTGCAGCCTTGTGTGAACCCAGGGGCGTCACAGTGTATGTGTTGTGAGTGATCAAGGCTTGTACAAAAATTCTAAGCAAAAATATGTAAAAATTACACATTTACAATTAAACACATCTTCTTCTTTGCTTGTCTTGTTGCCTTGAACTCATCCTGCACTTAGTTCATATATCTTGAGCATATTGGATGTTGTTATCTACATTGATATATTAGTGCATATATAATACACATAGTAAATAAATTATTATCATCAAAATTATATCTTGGAGACAAGATATTCAACATTCAGGAATGGGGGTTGATTATTTATTATTTCTAGAATATAACAACGAATTCTCAAAATTATCAGGTTAACAATACACCACTGACAATGAGAATATCCTTAAGGATTAATTTGAATTATCAATATTCTTTAAAAGAAAGTTAGTTAATATTGTCAATTAACAAAACACCTCTGATAATATAAACACTTCAACGTGCATCACCACCAAAATCAACTTATCAATCTTATCCAACAAGATGATAAGACCACAAAGTTGACATGTTTAACAACCTCTGCCAACTACAAAACTCATAAAACCATCCATAGCCAGTATATCGTCGAGTTAATATCACACTAACGATTAACATCCCTACGGAGTTCGAATTTAGATTGTCTCATTCTTGATATAGCAAGATTTTCTAAACCAAATCAACTTATTAATCTTCCCCAAGAAGATGATAAGTCTATAATGTTGCTCAAATCGCAACACAATCCTATCAGGTTAACAATACATATCTGGCTGTCAAAATTTCTACATGTCCTTAAAGAGTTTGAATCAAGATTCTGATAGTACAAAAAATCATCAAGTTAACGCTACACATCTGATGATAAAATTAACTTATCAACTCTCTTCAATAAGAGTGATAAGTTCACAAAAATCTTGTTCAAATCACAAGTACAAACAATTATCAAGTTAACATTACACCTCTGATGATAAAATTAACTTATCAACTCTAAATCCATGAAAATATTGTTCAAATCATAAGTACAAGCAATCATCAAGTTAATATTACACCTCTGATGATGAAATCAACTTATCAACTTTAATAGAGTGATAAGTCCATAAAAATCTTATTCAAATCACAAGTACAAGCAATCATCAAGTTAACGTTACACCTCTGATGATGAAATTAACTTATCAACTCTCTTCAATAGAGTGATAAATCCACAAAAATCTTGTTCAAATCACACGTACAAGTAATCATCAAGTTAACATTACACCTCTGATGATAAAATTAATTTATCAACTCTTTTCAATAAAGTGATAAGTCCTCAAAATATTGTTCAAATCACAAGTACCAAAAATCATCAAATTAACACCACACCTCTGATGATGAAATCAACTTATCAACTCTCTTCAATAGAGTGATAAGTCCTCAAAGATCTTGTTAAAATCACAAGCATCTTAAATCATCAAGTTAACATCACATCTCTGATGACGAACTTAACTTATCAATCCTCCTCAATAGGATGATAAGTTCATAAATGACTATTATGTTAACACCACACCTCTAGTAGTTAAACCCCCATAAACTTGCTAATTCTTTTCAACAAAATAACAAGTGTTCATTGTCAAAACATGAGGGTCATCCTCGCGTTCCAAATTCCAAATGCGAGGGTCACCCCTACGTTCTAATATCAAAACACAAAGGTCACCCCCACGTTTTAAAAACATAACGCGTGGGTCACCCGCGCATTTCAAAAGCAAAACACGTGGTCACACCCTCGTGCTCCAAATATCAAATGCAATCCTCGCATTTGCAAAAGCAGAACTTGAGTCTTGCGTGTCAAATTGATGCAACCAAATTCATGGTGCCTTAGAGAGTGATGTAGTGAACAACTCCTTTATGATAAGGAATTGACAGTACACTGTTCCAAGATCAAACTAAATTAAGATCCAAAGTATTTCAAAATTTCGTTCTAGTCAACCGTGAACTTTTGAAAACTTTAGAGAGGGTTCTATAGGCTGTCAAAAAATTAATGCAGATAGCTGATTGATACTCACAAAGCACTAATGATGAAAGTTACAATCTAACGGCTTTCACAGCAACAGATAAGAGTTACAATTTGATGACTCTCATACTTTAAAAAGCTAAATGCAAAGATTATAAAATGATGATCTTTGCAGAACTTGAAAAAGAGATTAAAATTAATGATCTCTTCAAAGCAAAAGATGAGGGTCCATCCCTACGTTCCAACACCAAAATGTGAGGGTCCACCACCGTGTTCCAATTCCAAAACACGTGGACCACCCCCATGTTCCAATTCAAAAACATAAGGGTTACCCCCTTGTTCCAATTCAAAAATGCAAGGGTCACCCCTGTGTTTTAACTCCAAAATGTGAGGATCACCTCCGCGTTTCACAAAGCTGAACGCGAGGCTCGCTTTAGAATGTAAAGCTCGTGTTTGACCGTTTCAATTACAATTTAAACAGTTTTCCACATAATGGGGCCATTAAGCCCATTATGGAGAGATTTATAGGGTCAGTTACACCCATAGATCTCTATAAATAGCTGAGAATTTAGTTGAATATGGATCCTTTTGGATCATCTTGGATTGAATCCTTTTTTGAATCATTTGGGTTGCCTTTTGTTGGAGATTTTGAGACATTTGGCTTGACATTTTTGAACCATTTTTGGTTGAAGAACCTTGAGATCAGCTTTTTAGCTTATTTTGGTTGAAAAAGGATTAAATTTTCTTTCTAAAATTAACTCTTTCACAGAGTTCTTAAACTCATTTAGAGTTCTAAACTTTCCTAGCAAGTTGTTCCCGACGTTAAGTTAAGAAGAGTGGATAAAGTTCTACGAAGCGAGACATTCGGATCGTCAACGAGATACAAGAATCAAACTCCCATCACCACCAAGAAGAACCTAGCCTTAAACAAAGAGGGAGATCCGTCCTTCTCTCTTTTGTAAATCGGAAGACAAATCAAGAAGATTGTAATTTATTTTTTCTATGATAGTTAGAGAGATTGCAAAGAGAGATTGTATTCGTTCTTTTTCTAAGTTAGTTAGGAGAATTAATAACATTTCTTCTCAATTTTCTTCTAATTTTTCCCGCAAACAGTTCAGCTAGTTTTAAGTGAGCACATGCAAAATGTTTAAGCTTGTTTAAAGCACATTACGTACAAAAAAGAGTACGTGCCAGCATACACACTGGATCGCGCACTAGAACCCGAACTCACGCGCACGAGCCCACTTGCACAGTTCCGCTTGTACGTGTCCGCTTGCTTGCTCGCATGCTCGCTTATATACCAAGACAAGTATATATTACTAATATCTTTATTATACCATATATAACACGTGTGTTAATTTAAATCAACTAAAATGCATTTAATTAGCCAATGTGGGACTAAAACTCAAATATTACTTATTAAACACATTTTAATTTTTATCTATGGAATCCAATCATTAAATGATATCTTTCCATTAAAATCCTCTAAGATTCATTTATTGCAACAATCCTCCACAATCCCATAGCTAACAGTAATCAAGATTATATATATCATGCTTTCGGAGAAGGTATCTTTCGATTTGAACCTTCCCTATAGTTATCTAATTTTATCACCACATGACAAAGTGAAACTATGTCTTGAACTTGAATCTTTGATGTGGTGATATTCATTGGTAGCAACACGCTCTAGGCTATAGAAGCAATCTTTAGGTTTGACGTATTATGACCATGCGTCCTTATCCTTTCATGAATAGTTTCAAGGAATAACCTCCTTCCTCTAATTGCAGCCACACAATTATGATCATATAGTTGGGCATCTCCAGGGATGCACTACTTGCATCTCGTCATAAAGACTTGATCTCATTCAGAGTCGAAACACTCTTACTATACTAGCCGTTATCAACACCTTCCAGATATACATGATGATAGACTCAGATACAAAGTATCAATCTATGATTAGGTGTTCAACTCACTCAACAGTTTGTTATTACCAATTGAAACTACTTTGTAGGATCTCTACTCAGATAGGTTAGGTTGCTACTGTCGATGAGTTAGGTAAGGGTTTCAATCCCATCATCAACCTGGATTTAAGAACTAGTGACAACTCTAGTCTCTTTGTAAAGGGATCTGCTATATTATCCTTGGACCTGACAAATTCCACATCCCTTCATCAACAAATTTCTTGACAGTCTTTATCCGTACTTGGATATGACCCTAAGGTTGCGATTATACTTTAAACTTTTAATTTTTGCAATTATGGTCATATTGTTACAATACACAGAGATTGTAGGAAGGCTTGCTGATCATGGGCGATTCGGACATAAGTCCCTTAAGCCATTCAGCTTCTAAACCAGTAGTGTTCAAAGCGCAAAATTCTATCTCAAATGTAGACCGAGACAAAATGGTCTGTTTGCCAGATCTCCAGGCGACAGCATCGTCACCTAAGGTAAATACATACACTGTACAACCATTGTTACATGAACCCATAGCAATCTAGCTAGCATCACTATATCCCTCCATAACGGGAGGAAATCTACCGTAATGTAGTGCAAGGAAACAGTTCCCTTCAAATACCGAAGTATCCTTTCCAAGGCCTCCCAATGAGTCCTATTTGGACAACTAGTGCATCTACTTAATTTAGAAACTGAGTAAGATATATTCGGTCTTGAACAATTTGCATGATACATCAAGCATCCAATGATCTGAGAATATCTCAACTAAGAGATAGAAACTCCACTTACGTTCTTGTAGAGAGTAACTGAAGGATTATATGGAGTTTTGACGGGTTTGAAATTCTTATAGCCAAATTTCTCAATAATCTTCTCAACATAATGAGATTGAGAAATAGCTATATCCTCAACTAGTATTATCAATTTTAGGCCAAGAATCACGTCAGCTGTTAGTGTCATGGTTATGAGCCTGCTCCCTAATCTTGTTTTGATGATTACAAATAATTCCTAATATTGTGTGTTGAGTTCTTGCATTTATTTTGTTAGGTAATCTACACAAATATCTTTGTCGGAGGTTGTATGGAATTACGCCATAACGATCATATCAAATGGAGGTTGACTAAAATAGTGGTATGAAGCCATTTGCAATTCAAGTCATATACAAGATCAAGCTTCATCCATGTTACCAAGGTCGAGCGTCATGAAGATCATTGTTTGGTATATTTAGTTTTTAGGAGTTTATACTTTGTGTGTTGGTACTTAAAGCTCATATATACACACATACATGTTTTGGGTTTTATAGCTTTCAAGTTTATATAAATATGAAACAAATAGTCATTTTTATATACTTACATATTTCATATTTATTGTTTTGTTTTTGGTCTAGCTATACAAATATGAAACAATAGATATATTCATATACATACTCAAACATTTCATATTTATCACTTTGTTTTTTGTAAAATGCATATATTATACAAAATATCATTTTTCAAAAAATATTATGTTTGTGGATTAGAGACTTGACAATATTGGTTTGTACCTTTTTCTAAGTCTATAAAACCATACAAAAATTTTAAACTTTAGTTTAAGTCAAAATTTCAAAAACATGTGTTGTTAAGTTTTCATGTTTTTGGACCATTTTACAAAATGAAGAGTTTTCACAATTGGCAGATGCAATTTGAAAAATTCTTTTTATAATATGTTCATTTTTATGTTTATAATTATTTTCCAAAGTTTTACATTTTTTGGAATTTATTTGCTATTTAAAGGCACTTCAAAAATTAGATTTCATTCATGAACAGTGCATGTGCATGTTTATAAGTCGACTTATGTACTGTAGCAAGTCGACTTACGAACTGTTCTAAAAATTATAGTTTTTATCTGCTGAGTCAACTTATATATCTAGTGATAAGTCGACTTATAATTTGTTATGCAGTTTGTTGTTTTCATCTGCTAAGTCGACTTGTAGCTCATACAAGTCGACTTATAACAGACAAGTCGACTTACAAACTAGCCGTTATACAGTAACAACTATTTTCTAGTTTTTGTTTATTTTATTGTTTTTATGGATTTTTGGTGTTTTCTTGGACTGGTTTCTTCTATCCTCTCTATACCCCTTTGCTATAACTATTTCTAACTACCAAGAGAGTTTTAAAAAACAAGTTTAAGGGTGTTTAAAGTTTGCTTAAGTTTTGTTTTAAGTTTATTTTGTGAAGAAATTTTCACAAGAGGAAGAGGAGATTATCCATTCTTGTTTGGGCTTCAATCTACATCCCACCATTCTTATTTTAGAGAAGTTTTCTTAAACTCATTATCTAGCTTGTTTATGCTTAATTAGTCATATTTATTTTTGCTAGATTAAATTGAGTTTATATTTGATTTTACCCTTTGTTTACACACACAACCTATTGAGTTTTAGTATTTCATACATAGTATATTTGGGGTTGTGAGATTGTGTTTCTTAGAGTGTGAGCTTACATTGAGTTCTCATCTATTGTGGAGAACAAATCTTATATTGAGCTTTATTTGTGAGATTACTTTATAATACACTTGTATACTGAGAGGAGTGTGTAGCAAGAGACAGGGTCGATTCCAAAAGAAGTAGCATCGGTAGTAAAACCTAGGGAGAGGTTATAAATCCGAGTACTTGAGAAAGGAGACATGGGCTAGAGACTAATACTTAGAGGGTGTAAAGTGTGATTGCAAGAGTGTGAGTTGTAAAAGTTTCCGGTAAGCTAGAAAACCGATTGTGAGGTGTAAACGTTTTGGGTGAACGTTGAAAATTTGTCATGATACTGGATTCTCCCCGGGAGTGGGGAGCGGAGACATAGGTCGAAAGTACCGAACTGCGTAATCATTTTTTTTGTATTTGCATTGTTCATTTGTCCACTATCGTATTTATATTATCTAATATCATTTCATGTTTATTTGCCATTAGTTTACATATCCTTGCAAATAATTCATTTTATATCAATCTTGCTAGGATATATTTGTTATTAAGTTTTAATTGACATTAATATCGGATTAGATTAACATTAACCCTATTCACCCCCCTCTAGGGTACTTTCATCAGCAACTCCAATGTCCTTCATTTCAAGCTTACTACTCAAGAATGACTTAGCCTCATTGATAATCCAAATGTTAGATCCAAACAATAGAATATCATCAACATAAATGCACAGAAGAATACATGAATCACCTCTTACTTTGCTAGAAAAACACTTATGGGACTTAATCATTTTGAAATCAAAATCAATGATAGTTGTATCAAACCTTTTATTCCATTATTTAAGGGCTTGCTTAAGTCCGTATAGAGACTTCACAAGTTTATATACTTTCTTTTCATTTCCAGGTGCTACAAATCCCTCAGGCTGATCCATGTAAATTTCTTCTTCAAGAAAATCACGAAAAAAGTAATTTTTACATCCATTTGGTGGATTGTAAAATCATTTATAGAAGCTAATGCTATAAGCATTCTGATTATAGTCATTCGGGCAACTGAAGAGTATGTGTCAAAAAAAATCAATTTCTTCAATTTGTTTTAACCCCTTGGTAACAAGTCTGGCCTTAAATTTTTCTACAGTTCCATCTGGTCTTATTTTTCTTTTAAAAATTCATTTAGACCCAATTGTCTTGCACCCAGGAGGAAGATTAACTAATTCCCATGTCCCATTAGAGACAATAGAATTCGTTTTACTTTTGACAGCTTCCTTCCACTGTTTAGCCTCTTTCGAGGCTATAGTAGATATGTAGGAATTAAGATCCTCATCGATATTGTAAGTGATAAAGTCACTTTTAAAATCTATGAGGATCCTAGCTCTCTTACTCCTTCTAGGTTCTTCTAAATCATTTGATCTTTCAGATTCATATTTTAAACTATCTGCTCCTACATTTATCATCCTTTCCACATGATCAGGTCTAGAAGTTGAGACAAATATTGATTTTTTATGAGAAATATTTTGAGGCATTTGATTTTCATAGGGAAAACATCCTCAAAAAATATTGCATCATGAAATTCAACAATTATATTAACATCTATGCTTGGGATTTTAGATTTGATCACTAAGAATTTCAAAGCATAAGTGTTTTCTACATAACCCAAAAAGATAGAGTCTATTGTCTTAAGACCTGGCTTATTCCTCTTGTGTTTTGTGATTAGCACTTTTGCTAGACACCCCCATACTTTAAGGTACTTCAAACTTATCTTTTGACCTCTCCAAAGTTTAAATGGACTACTTTCTTTATGTTTCCGAGGGGCTCTATTCAGAATATGGCAAGCCGTATTCAAAGCCTCCCTACATATATTTAGGAAGTCCTAAACTTTCAAGTAGACTATTAATCATATCTTTTAAGGTTTTATTTTTTTGTTCAACTATATCGCTAAATTGAGGAGAATAAGGAGCAGTTTTCTCATGCACTATGCCAAAAGATTAACATAAAAAAGTAAACTCATTTGATGTATATTCTCCATCTCTATCAGATCTTAACCTTTTAAGTTTCTTGCCAGTTTGGGTTTTAGCTTCATTCTTAAAAATAATAAATTTTTCTCGAGCATAATCTTTAGTTTTAAGCAAGTAAATATAACAATATTTGCTATAATCATCTATAAAGGTGATAAAATATATCTTCATATCTTTGGTCAACAAACCATTAAATTCACAAATCTCAGTATGAACTAAATCAAGCAACTCAGTATTTTTATCAACTGATTGAAAAGGTTTCATTATTTGTTTAGTTGTTGTACATACTTGACATTTCTTACTATGATCTAAAGAGTGTTTTGAAATCATATTAAGATTCATCATTCTTTTAATATAATTAAAATTAATATGACCAAGACGTTTATGTCAAATATCAGATGATTCAATATTATAATTAAAAGGATAATCAGAAACATAAATTTTATTTATTTTAGAACTAAAAACAGGTTCTGCTCTAACCTTATACATTCTATCAGAATCATAGCCTTTAACGATAAAAGACCCAGCATGTGACATAACTACTTTATTACATTTAAAAGAAAACTCATAACCCTCCCTAATTAAACATGAACCACTGATAACATTATGTGGAACAACAGGAACATGATGCACCCTATGTAATGATAGAACTCGCCCTAAAGACAACTTCGGGTCCACTCGTCCATATCCTAACACTTCAGATGCAATTTGACTCCCCATCTTCATGGTATTTCCATTTGCAGGCTGGTAAGACACAAATGGCAATTTGTCAACACAAATGTGTACGTTTGTACCAGTGTCTACCAACCATTCATTTGGTTCATAAATATTTAGTAATTCAGGGTTAAAAAGAAACACACACTTCTATGGATCCAGTAGGCTCAGTCATAACCATGCTAACCTGAGGCACACTAGTAGACCCTAGATTAGTTTTAGCTTTCTTTGTAGGACAAGCTTTAGCCCAATGTCCAACCTGTCCATAATTCCAACATGATTTGTTTGCTTTTGATTTCCTTTGGATCTTAGATTTGACTTTGATTTTATCATCAGAGTTGCCATTAGGTTTGTTTTTAATTTTTTTTCTCAGAAGTTCACATTTACTTTAGATTAGTCCTTAACAGGCACAACATGTTTTTGATTCTTATGCTCTTCCTCAATAGCTATGGCAATCATCAAGTCATCAAGATTTATTTTTCTTTACGATGCTTGAGAGATATTCCAAAAGTCTTCCAAGAATTAGAAAATTTCTCGATGATTGCCATAACTTAAATTTTTTCACAAAGCTCCATTTCAGCTTCTCGCAGAGCATGAAGAATGAACACTAGTTTATGTGCTTATTCTGTTACAGATTTACCCTCGACCATTCAAAACTTTAAGAACTTGGACACATAATATTTTCAAGGTTGAGGTTGTAAAACCCCGTAAGTTTTGAAATATTATGGAAAATAATATTAAATGAGTTTGTTAGGGTTCTGGTTTTGAACCTACACTCTTGTTTTATTTTGATGATTTTACAAACAATTTATAACTAATTTTGTTTTCTAGTG
>BQKN01065367.1:107628-192198 GCA_022839385.1 Asparagus kiusianus
ACAATTCCTTCAACGTTTCAAAAATTATAGAAACACCCTCAAAAGTTCAAATAATAAAAAACACCCTGAATTTTAAAATTTAAAACTTGTAAACAACAAAGATGAATTCAATGGATTATCATCTTTTCTTATTAGCTTTAATTATTTATCTTCCTTTTATAATGCTATTTTTTTCAATTTTTTCGCTTTTGTAATACTATAATTTCTCAGGTCAAGCTTGATTTCATGTCAGTCCAAATAATATGATAATTCAAATTGGTTTTGGATTATATTTGGTTTTTACCAATTCAATTAACAAAAAATTTTAGATTGGGTTTAGCTCATTTAAACAAACATCAAAGAAAATATATAATCATAATGCTAAAGTTTAGAGATATAAGTGAGCAAAAACCATCAAAGTGTAACAGCGGAATAAATTTTAGTAATGAAATAAATCAAAAATACTTAATCATGATATTTAACCACATGCATTGCACGTACATAGAACCTAGTTCTCTCCAAATTGCATGCTGAACTTTCATTGGGAGGACAATAACTGAATTTCCCCTCTATTTGTCACGGGTAAGGCTTAGAACCGCATGCCCATATGCACGTGGTTTTTGAAAAAAGTCAAGCTCATTTCTGCCAAAAATAAAAGAATATTTATATCTGTATCAAAATATCTTAGGACTCATATTAATGTCCACCAAAACCCCTAAATTTTGGCATCAAGCATGCACTTGTTTCCTATATGCGTGCTCTTGTTTGTTTATGCCTAACTCTTGTAACACCTTCCAATAGCAAAGACTAACTAATAAATGCGATTGATGAGCTTAATTCTTTTGCTTTCATTTCCTCCACTAAAGCTATACATTATGCTTAAGATCACCAAAAAAATAAGAGCAAAAAGGAAGGGGAGTCTCGTCAGTGCATGTTGCGGGGATCTTGAATCATGCCCATTATGGTCAGATCCACCAATTAGAGAACAAATTAGTTCTTATCTTTTGTCTCATTACCTCAAATTATCCACCGGCTCCCCTTTTTTGTCAAACTCTATCATTGGTTATGAAATATTATTTAGGTGATGTGTTGTTTTTTGACTTGATGGTCTCATTTTGAACGATTTGGCAGCCAATGACACCTCTTAAATTTGGATAGGAGAAGTTGCAAAGTTATCATATAAATATAGGAGCCCCCATGTTAATGGGTATGAGTGTAACATATCCTTCTTTGCATGATGAATTGAACAAGATATACCTAATCTCTTGAGTTAATTTGGATGGGAGTATTTACAAAATTGTCATATTCATATGGGAACTCTATGTTAATGGAAAATTTAGGTATGTAATTCTTCGCATGATACACTATGACACAACTCTACCTAAGTTTTTTTTATTTGCATGGTGTGAATTTTGCCCTTAGGACAACTGTCATGTTTCAATTATACCTCTTGCTTTTCTGGGGCTATTTGATTCGGCAAAAATTTATGAATTTATTAGTGAAATTTTTATGGATTTGGGGTGGAAAGGCAAGCAAGTGAACAAAAAGTGTGTCTTATTACTTAATAGGATCCTTAATATGTTGTATGATTTTTGAAAAAAAAATGTAGAAATGGTTCCTACAAAATACAAAAAGCACCCAAATTCTAAGATTTGCCAACTCGTCTATTTTAGAGAGGAATTGGGGTTAACGGCTGATAGTACACCCTATCTCACCAAAGGTAATCATAAACAAGTTTTCTCTTTTTTAAAGGTTTGAACCAAACAAGAGACTACATATTCTGAAATTTGCATGTCTGTTATCATGTTGAACAAAAACACAAAATTAGCATTTTCAAAATACGCATGGAAATCAAGGGTTTGGTTTCTTGATAGGGATTCCATTTCCTATAAAGGGCCCGTTTGGTTGGTTTCCTAAACTCAAAGAAAAGGAAATCGGTACAAGGAAATCAATAAAATAATATTTTTATTCATTTCCATCCCTAAAACTCACCCACAACATCTAATAAAATATTATTTTATCCTCCAACTCATCTCATTTCATCTGCTTTCTTACCTTTAAGGGTATGTTCGGTTAATTCCTAAAAAACCAAAAAAAAGAAATGAAAACCAAGAAATCTAAAAAAGTACAATTTCACACATTTTCATCTCTAAAACTCACCCACAACATCTAATAAAATATTATTTTTATCCAACAACTCATCCACCACATCTAATAAAATATTATTTTCATCCAACAACTCATCCATCACATCCACCACATCTAATAAAATATTATTTTCATCCACAACATCACCCAACTCATCTCATCTCATATTTACAAATCACTCACATCATCCAATAAGATTGTGACAACTCATCTCATCTCATTAACATTTCATTTCTTTGTTTTCCTCCAAAAAAGCTAGGAAAATAATTTCCTTAAGTGTGGATCACATCATCCAATAATATAATGACAACTCATCTCATCTCATCTATTTTCTTATTTTTAAGAAATAACCAAACAAAATAAAACAACCTATTACATGAAATAGGTTTCTTATAATTCATTTCCTTATTTTTTCGCCAACCAAACAACATCAAAACAAGTTTTCTTAAAAAATCACTCACATCATCCTATAATAAGGTAACAACTCATCTCATCTCATCTCCATTTCTTTGATTTCCTTCTTTTTTTAGCCAACCAAACAATTCCAAAACCTATTTTTCTTAGAAATAAGTTTCATTTTCTTTGATTTCCCTCCTTTTTTAGGCAAACGAACAGACCCTAAAAATAAACCAAACACAAGAAATGTGTCACATCATCCAACTCATCACATCTCATCTTATCTCATTTTTAAAAATGACACACATCATCCAATAATATTATGACAACTCATCTCATCTCATTAAACCTTTATTTCCATCCATTTCCTCAAAAAAAAAAAAAACAAGAAATTGATTTCCTTAAGTATGCGTCACATCATCCAAGAATGTACCTCCAACTCATCACATCTCATCTATTTTCTTTTTTTTTAAAATGAACCAAACACAAACAACCTCAAAACATCATCCAATAATATGTCTCCAATTCATTTTCTTATTTTTTTAACCAACCAAACAACCTCAAAATAATTTTTTTTAAATCACTCACATCATCCAATAATAAGGTGACAACTCATCTCATCTCATCTCCTATTCTATAATTTTCTTCTTTTTTAAACCAACCAAACAACCTCAAAACAATTATTATAGAAAATAGGTTTCATATTCTTTGATTTTCCAAATTATTTTGCGAAACGAACAGCCCCTATTTCAAGGAGATGAATCAAACATCCCTCAGTATATTCTGGTATACAAAAGGATATTCTCTAAGCTGATGAATATATAATATGTACTTATATGATGATCACAGCACTAATTTTGTATTATTTCTTTTATGTTGGAAAAAAAACACTTTAAATGTGTCCGCATCCAATTATTGATCTATGTTCAAAAGAGCAACGTAGGTTTAAGAACAATTGACAACAAGGGAACAAAACTAATTATCTAATAACTTGTGAGGTCATCCGCAAGCTGCTATTTAATTAACCCCATTGGATCATTCTATTTGATTTATATTGCTTGCGCTTCGACAAAATTTCACATAAGTTGAGCTTGATAGAGTAGTAACCATTAGAAAATTGCTCATTACTCTCTATCAACCAACCAAAAAGACAATAACGTCACCCTGATAAACATTATTTACCTATCAAAACTTTTCCCCCGTTCATCTCAACTTATGCACGAATCTTGATGCAAGAAATTAGGTGACACTTGGTATACGCACAAGAGGCAGTTGCTTTCCATGCTTTTCATTTATTATTATTATTATTAAGTTGATCATTAAATTAATCAAGAGGCATTTAATCAATGAAGATAAGATTACCATCTCATCAAACTTTACGCCGATTATGACATATATAAATATTGTCTAAATAATCCCTTTCCATGTCCACTTACTGTTTGATCTCAACGTCAAATTCTCACGTCATCACCTCGCACAAACATAACTTCAAGCGAAGAAACCAATATGCTCATAAAATCACCATCCTAAAAATGAAACATAATTTACATAAAATAGTTTTCACAAAAAGAAAAGAAAAATCCAATACCTCACCACGCAAAAATCGCCGACTTACACAAGGGGAAGGAAAGCCTAATATGTAGGGCTAAATGACGATTTTGTCCCTGATTAAGCATTTTTTAGTTATAAATATTTATACGTACGTAATCTTCGACTCTAAATCATTGTGCAATTAGCGAAGCCTGGGTCTGTTCATTTCCGGACCCGAACCCGCCACAAACCGTAACGGTCGACGGAAACGACAACCGCTGAAAAACCAAAAGCCGTCTAATCTCCGACAGTCGATCCCGAAGAACCCTCGACTCACACCGGAGCCGGTCGTTATCGGACCTAACAAGCATGTTCTGTTGCAAAACAAACCCGACCCGGTTCGAGAGCTCCGCGTTCAGCAACCTCAGCCTGCTGACGTGGCGGCGGAGGTCCTCGAGCTGCCGTTGCTTTCGCATGCGGGAGCGGCGGGCTGACTCGCGGTTCGATATCATGCGCCGGATTCTACGCTGCTCGGTGAGCGGGTCGGGTTGGCTGGGAGTGGGTTTAGGGTCGGACCCGGACTCCAACATGATGTCGGGGTCCAAGGAAATTAGGACTAGAGGGTAGGGAGAGTGGGAAAAGGGAAGAACAGCGTTGGAGGGGAAGGGTATTTATTGACGGAGGGATGGGGGAGAGTGGGGCCCACAGCAGAGAAACTAAGATGACGTGGCAGGTTTCGAGGGGTTCTACGAAGGAGCGTGGGGTTGCTTTGGAGTCAGATCGCACGAGCCAAGTTTTTAAAACTGGTGAGGAGTTATGAGTTGATGCGCGCAGAACCGTAGCCCACTACGAGCTAGATAAAGTCGGCCCCACTTGTCAATAAGGGGTGGATAAGTGGGTGAGTACAATCGCAGACTAGTTCGGAATGATGTAAGCATATATTGGGCCGCAAACTTCAGCTCAATAATGAAGGACACGGCCCAATGGGGGTGTCGGGGCGTGGGCGTAATAATAGTGAAACTTTGGAGAACTTGTAGTAGGAAGAGATGGTGTTTGAAAAGATAATTGAGAAGAGCACTATGTGTTCGAAAAGATAATTGAGAAGAGCACTTTGTGAAGTGCATTTATCTTATAAAGCCTTCCTATCTAAGAAAAAAAATTAGTGAGAAGTAGGGCCGGTGCAAACAGATCAGATAAGGATCATATACTTAAGCTTTCGCATCAGTTGAACAATTACGGATATAAATACGAATACGTTATCGTGAAAAAGACTCACATCTGTACCCACTAAGAAGTGCATATATACACCAAATAAGAGAAAAATATATACTAAGAAGTGCATATATGAATCAAATAAGAGAAAAAGTATACGGGTACAAATCAGATATGATGAAAACATATTAAATTGAAATATATAAGTCATGTGATATAGAGTCCTAATATGAAGCTAAGAATATATTCAGGTATGAATCCCAATATTTTATTTATGCTTGTATTGTATTGAATAAAGATATTCAATATTCATATTCATATTCTACCGGGTACAGATAAATATATATTGATGGATATTCTTTTTGCATGTCAGATGAGAAGTGATTAATGTGGAACTTGTTTGCAAATAAAAAAAAAGATTAATGTGGAGCTTGCGTGCAAATCGAAAAGAACAAGAGAGTCCTCTAAAAAAATCATATATAACAAATCATAATGAATTGGATGGCCTTGATATGTCTTGGTTAGAAAATTGAGACAACACCCCTCAGGACGCAAGCTTCAACAAATAATTTCTCATTGGTGGTTCATTATTACCATGCAAAAAAGAGTTAGTGGGACATGTAGAATCCGGTAAAGATTTTCCTTTCTGCCCCGAGTAAATAGTGTCTAGAATGTAACAACCAAGAATTTACCGCATGCGGTCGAGTTCTAAACATCAAAACAAACGGACATGCTCCCCGACGTCAATTTACCGCATCATGTGAAAATATTTACCTTTCATGAGTCCTCTCACCCTCATATTGTAACAAATACATTAAATATAAAAGGGTAAATATCAGAAAGCCCTCCCAACTTTGGACGATTGTCGAAAAAACCCATTAACTTTCAAAATATCAGAAAACAGTTCTTAAGTACAGGGAATATAAAAAAACTTCCATTTAACTTTTATATTTTATGAAAAACCTCCTTTTAACTTTAAGATTTTATTAAAAAAATTTCGATAAGCCTTAAACTTAAGGAGGGTTTTGTGAGTGGCCCATGCTTTGAGTGGAAACAAGCATTGGGGGGGGGGGGGTCCCATGTTGCCCATGCTCATAGCCTCCCCCTGTAGTCCTTCCGAGCTCTTTTTTTGAGCTGGTTCCAGCAGGGCACACCTGTTGTGCGCGGCGCGGAAGCGGTCGAATCGCACAATCCAAACAAGAGAGATCACAACCAAATAAACAAGCACAATCACCAAATAACACAAGAGATTTACGTGGTTCGGCAAGTTGCATACATCCACGGGGCAAGGGGGGGGGGGGGTTTACTACTAAAATCAAGGGAATACAAATAGAGTTACAAATCTCTCAGACCAAACCCTAAAACAAAGCTCTTGATCTCTCAAAGCTCTCCCACAATTGGATGCAACAATCCTCTCTCAAAGGCTGCTCAAAATCGTCCTTGAGATACCCTAACAATCAGGTTTTGAGTTATATATAACTCAGAAACGAAACGGGTCAAAATCCAAAAGCCCAGCCCAGAATCATCGACGGTCGACCGCGGCGGTCGACCGCGACGGTCGACCGAATCTCAGTCTTGAGAGCAAAAAGACTTACAGTCGACCACGGTCGATCGCGGCGGTCGACCGTCACCAAATCCGAATCCCAGTAGGCAGCGTGCACGTTGGCGGTCGACCGCGACGGTCGATCGCTGATCTGTCTGGCTTCTACCTGCTTATTCCTTTGCTGATTTCCTATAATTCTTCAACACCCATCCCTCTTCTCCTATAAATAGGATAGGTAGTGAGGTAGAGAAGTGTGGAGGAAGAAAGGAAAGAGTGGGAGTTAGAGAGATTTTCAAGAGAGAAAATTCAGAGAGAGAGAAATAGCTTGTGAGTTGTACAAGTGAAAGTCGGTATTCACCTCATAGTAAAATCCCCCCTTACCTCCTCCCGTGGACGTATGTAAGTTTTCCAAACCAAGTAAATCTTGTGTCTGTATTGTCTTAACAGTGTGTTTGCCATTGCTTGTAGGTGCCCTCGACAAGTCAGTCCTACAACTGATGAGAGGAAGAGTGTATATCTCACTTTGTTGAGATATTTTATTTTCTATTCTTGTTTCCTTTGAGAAACGGGAATATAGAGATTGGCTGTGCTTTTGTGATAACAAAAGTCAAGACTATCTCTCTTAGGATATATCGCTTCCGCGGCATGAGGGCGTGACTCTGTGCTCAACAATTGGTATCAGAGCCCTTGATCGGATTGGTGATGGTAGAACTTCCAATTTGAGGCGGTGCTTGGTTATTTCGTGGTGAAGAGAAGGTGTTTGTTGAAATTCCTAAGAGAGGTGAACTTATTAATACAAGCGGAGGATGGCTTCTACAAGCAAGACGGTTAAAGTTGGGAAGTACGATATTGAAAAATTTAATGAGAAGAATGATTTTTCTTATTGGAGGATGCAGATAAAAAATTCGTTGATTTCACAAAAGTTGCACAAAGCTTTGGCGGGAAAATAGAAGAAGCACAAGGACATGTTTGATGAGGATTAGGAAGAGCTAGATTTGGAAGTACGAGCGTCGATCATCCTATGTCTTGAAAGGAATGTGGCTTTCTTGGTGGATGGAGATGAAACGGCTGCGGACGTGTGGTTAAAGTTAGAGAGCACCTTCATGACCAAGAGTCTAATGAATCGGATCTATTTGAAATCCAAATTGTACACTTGCAAGATGGAGGAAGGCTCATCAATCCGGGAGTACATCAACAAGTTCGATAGGATTTTATCGAATTTAAAAGACATCGATGTGATAGTGGAAGACGAGGATCAGGCACTTCTACTACTTCTATCTCTGCTGAAATCTTATGCGAATCTGGTTCAAACACTGATACTTGTGGGTGACAGTTTGTCGATAGATGAGACTAGAACTGCGCTTCTAGCGGATGATCTTCGAAAAATTACAACCAGTGATATGACCACTGGTGGTAACAAAGAACAAGCACATGGGTTTTTTGTCAGAGAAAGGGGCAATGAGCGAGGAAAAGGCAAGGGAGGAAAGTCTAGATCAAAATCAAGATGCCTTGCGAAAAGACCATATTTCAAATGCGGTGAGCTAGGGCATTTTAAAGTCAATTGTCCTAATTAGAGAGTAGGTGGGAAGAAGAATAACAACAAGACTAAAAAACGAGAAGGCGAGGAAGAGACGAGCTACGCTTCAGGAGAAGGGAGCAATAAAGAATGCTATGTCATCACGGGTAGCGAAGATACCTTTGGGAAGTGAATACTTGATTCTGGTTGCTCTTACTACATGTGTCCAAATAAGAAGTGGTTTACTACCTACAGGAGCATTGATGGTGGAACCGTATTAATGGGGAACAACCATACTTGTAAAATGGTGGGGTTAGGTAATATCAAGATCAAGATGCATGATGGAGTAGTTCGAACCTTAACGGATGTAAGACACGTTCCCTACTTACGAAAGAATCTTATCTCAGTTGGTACTTTGGACTCCAGGGGTTGCAAGATTGTAACAGAGAACAGAATGAAGAGGGTTGTTCGGGGTTCCTTAGTAGTGATGAAGGGCATTCATCACAATAACCTATATACTCTCTTGGGTATGATGGTGACGAGAGATGCAGTTGTTGGAACTGATGAAAGTGGTAGAGACCCATGTGAGCACACACGGTTATGGCATGGGCAGTTGAGAAGAAAATAACAAGAACACAAGAACAATTCAGTAGTAGCAAAGGAAAATACCTTCTCTAGATTATGAGAATAAAATAGTTTATAATCTCTCACAATCTCACTAGAATTGAAGAAATCTCTCTCTCAATTCTCAAATACAAGCTAATCTCTCTTGATTGTTTTTTCCTTTTTTAAAACCCTAAAACAATCCCTTATAGAGGTGTAACAACATAGATGGCAAAGTGGTAAATAACCAAGCCCAAACCCCACAGGAATTCGTACAAATAGAAACCCAAACAAACCAGGAAACCGTCGATGAGTCGACTCATAAACATGCATGAGTCGACTCATGCCAAGTGAGCCGACTCATGATGAGGTGAGTCGATTCGTCAGAAACTTTTGAAAAACGGCTGGGTTTTGTGAGTCGACTCATGACAGGCATGAGTCGACTCAACCTGATGAGTCGACTCATGTACATGTATGAGTCGACTCACGGGTTGAAAACTGGATGCTTTGATTCTTTGATTCACCGTCTCGTTACATGCTTCAACCTGCGTTCCATTGTGTTGTTTTACACCTCTATTCTTAAGTTACCATGAGAAGCATCTATTCTCAACCTCCTATGAGGATCGTTAAGTTTTAAAGAGAAGATACACCCGTACCATAGGTCCCCCACTTTAGGAACTTGAAGTCTCATTCAAGTTATCCCTTCAGCTTCATCTCTACTAATTCGTATCCCAAGAATTTATTTCGCTGCACCCAGATCTTTTATACCAAACTCCTTTGCAATTGCTTCTTCATTTTGTTTATCTCCGCTAAACATGGTTCTGCAACTAACATGTCATCAACATACAATAATAATATGATATAGCTAGACTTGAACCTCTTGAAGTAGCAACAATGATTTGAATTATATCTTGTAGGCAATAAAATTGCCTTTATATAAGAGAACTCAAACCTCGCATGTTTGAGTTCACCTGCGTGTTCAAAGCTAGCAAAGCTTGCCTGCATTCAAAAGGCCAAGCGAAGATCTCGGCCATAAACTTGGTTTGCCAGCCCCAGTCAAGCTCTCCTACATTCAAGAGGCCAAGCAGGGCTCACCAACACGCTTTGCTTGCCTGAACGAGCCAAAGTTCGCCAAGATTACTTGACTTACTAGCACGAGTCAAACTCACCTGTATGCTGAGCTCGCCTGCACGAGTCAGCACCGCTAGATTGCTTGATCCACCTACACACATCAAGCTCACCTGATTGTTTGACTCACCAGCATGAGTTAAGCTCGCCTGAATGCTTCGCTCGTTCGCATGAGTCAAGGTCACCTGCACGAGTCAAGCTCGCCTGCAGGAAGTTCACCCGCACGAACTAAGCCCGCCAGATAGGATTAATCTTGCTAAAATGCTTAAAAGATCTGTCAGCCAACCTTGCTTGTAGCAAAGCTCGCCTGAAAGCTCGCTTAAGCGTTCATACAACATCGTCCCTTGTAATCCCGTCAGCCTCGGCTGAATGGTGCAAACTGCTGCTTGCTTGCGGGAGTGGGCATTCCTACTTCCCACGTTTTTGGGGTGATGAAGAATGACTCTCATCACCCCTAAGTGGTCACATCCCATAGCTATAGGGGAGGGAATGATACTCCTCACCTAAGTGGTCACATCCCACAGCTAGAGGAGGGCATGATGCTCCTCACCTATTAGTGGTCACATCCCACAAGTTAAGGGGGAAGCAGGCTTCCCTTGCCTATTTAAAGACCTTCTTTGCCAACATGAATGGGGTCTTGTCTTGCTCCTGGCTAGTGTTTAGGCTCTTCAAGCAGAGACCTCTGTTGGCTTGCTTGGTTGAATATTCTTGGCTATAAGCTTGGATTATTAAAGTAGGCTCAATCTGAACTCTCAGATTTAAGACTCATTAGCTCTCTGCAAATTCTTGTATTGTAGACCTCTCTAATCTTTCTGCCTTGATACTTATCAAGCTCGGGTATAATTGAACTCAATCACACAAGAGCTTCTACTGCGTACTGAAGCTCAACCGCAATTTCGATCAGATCGTCCAAGTGAAGCAAACTCGATGTAAGCATTCAAGGGAGGCATCCTATCGCTACTGAAGGACCCACGTTAAACAAGAGAAGCATTCTCTTCACTTTTGTTGTAATTGTTGATCCATAGTTTGTAATAAACCATTCTTATAAATACAAACAATCCCTTTTCGGGAGTCAATTTTTACGCCAAACAAAAGATGACGATCACAGTGGGAGTAACTATTTCTTCAACCGAAATGGTGGTGGCGCAATTCGACAAAATTACGGAGGGGATGACAGTCGAGTCCCTTGTGATTGACTTCGACCAATCTAAGTATGAGGAGTACTTATCTTCTTCCTCCTCTAGAAGTAAAGCTTCTTGCCGATACCACAGAGTTGTGCATGTGGCCTAGCCCTAAATGGCTAAGGCAACCATGCCCGAGAGCTCTACCCGAGCAACAATAGGGGGTTCTATCTCCCCCAAACCAGCTAAGGCCGAGCTAAAGGCCAAGAATGCAATCCAAGTGGCTGCTCTTAAGGTTGCCAAGCAATCCACACAGTCCCCCATAGAAGAGAAGACCCTAGTTCGTGTTGGCAACCACGCCTTCACAGTCGACATAAGTCTCCCCCTCTCCAAAAGAGCCAAACGGCAATGACGACAAGCTCTCGCCCGCTAAGAAGCAGAAACCTCTTTCTCCTATGACGGCGTGAATTACTATTTAGGCCTGAAAAGAGCCAATCATGAACGTAATGTTCCTAGTTTTGACGGACTACGTCAATCAGGCGAGCCTACCTACTTAGGTGGGCTTCACTATGGTAGTGAAGTTCCCAAAACTAGTGAACTTAGCGTTTCAGGCGAGCTTGACATTTCAGGCGACTCTGACATTTTAGGCGACCCTCAATCCAGTAACAAAGTTCCCTATTCGGGCGAACTAAGCAAGACAGGTGAGCCCACTAAATCAGGCGGGCTTCACTCTTCAAGCCATGTTTCCAATTTTGGCGGACTGCCTAAATCAGGCAAGCTACCCAAGTCAAACGAGCTCCATGATTCAGGTGATCTACACCCTCAAGTTGGCGAGCCTTGCACATCAAGCGAGCTTCACCCCATAGAGAGCAGCCACCATACAGGCGAACCCTATCAGGCCCATCTGAAGACAAGCCTTAGCCAAAAAGGCAAAGCGAAAGCTGATCAGGTCGGCGAACCTCGCCTGAGCGACCAAGCGGCTAGAGCTCACCAGCTATCTGGAGCTCGCCCGAACCCCAACCTTGCCTGACAAAGCGAGTTCGCCTGAATTCAACACTTGGAGGATTTTCCAAGTGTTCTCAAAAGCTCTCTTTTGAGCACTTTTCACATGACAGCGAGTTTGACTCTTCTGATATTGGGGATTGTCACCATCAACCTACAAGGGATCTCAGAGAATATCTAACTCGCAAGCATACTATTCATGAGACAAATCCCCAGTGCCACTATGAGAGGCTTATCAAAATAGTGCTTGCTGATTGCCAGTGTACCGAGGCACCAAAACCATCAGTGTTCAAAAGGCTTTCTCAGCAACATCTAGAGTCAAGACTTCATCGTCGGAGATGCAATCGCTAGAGGAGATAGACTACTGATGATTTGGAACTCTCACCTACCACAGTTAACATGACGAGGAAAGGAAAAGCTAAGTATTCGAATTCGTCAGATTTAGACTTTTCCCCGGGATTCAAATACCACCCTATTAAAAGTAAGGGTATCTACCTACACATCCATACTCAAATAGGGGCAGCCTTCCCATTTGATTATGCCTGCTTGTCGCCTATCTATGATAATAAGGATGATGTGTGCTTAGTGACGACAACGTCTCAAATTTCAAGTTTAGCTTATGGCAAGAACACAAAGGTGCACACGGCAAACAACTCTGATGATATTGTCAGAAGAGTCGAGGAGCAGCAAGCGACCATTAACTCCTTGAAGGGAATGATGGAACAACTTTTGAACAAGAAGAAGACGAGGAATTCTCAGAATCGGCGAAGATCCTCAAAGATCAGAGAGCGGGAGCCTACTCCTCTTAACACAACTGGAGGAAGATAATCGCGGATCACATTCGGATTATTCATCCAAGTCTTCAGGAGGAGCGTCACATGCTGGCAGCACTCCCCGAGACAAGAGGCTCAATGAGTTCCAAAGCTAACTCAATGCATTGAAGCTTCAGAAGAGCATGAATGATCAGGGGGTGGTCAGACTATATCCAGTCGAATGGGATATAGTCCCTTACCCAGTAAAGTTCAAACCAATGAGCTTAGTCCAATTTGATGGCAAGTGGTCTCTCTCACAACATATCTACTACTTCCTATCTCAAATAGGATTTCTTACGGGGAATGATCCTATCCTCACTCAACTGTTCATCGGCACCCTGAGGTGGGTATCCTTTGAATGGTTTTGCAAGCTAGAACCATGTTCTATCAAAACATGGGCTGATATGGAAAAGTTTTTCTTAGCCCGTTTCTTTGACGACGACATGGAAGTATCGATGGCCACTCTGCTCGCTGAAAAGCAAAAGAAAACGGAGTTGGTTAATGACTTCATGAAGAGATTCAGGAATCGATCGCATCATTACTAGGACTAGGTCTCTAAAAGCACTTTTCAAGATGTGTCGCAACAATCTCTTGAGAGACATTCTATCCATGGTCGGTGCAGTGGAAACCCGAACGTGGAAGGAACTTATTTGCCAGGGTGAGCAGGTGGAAAACATGATCAAAAGGCTCGAAGCCGAAGAGCCTTGATCTAAAAGAGGAGCTTTGGAACCAAGTGCCCTAGGAACCCTTCTTGGTCGAGGGGGGAAAGAGATCATGACTGTCGATTCTACTCCATCCCCTAAGTCAGCTCAGAGACAGAAGCCCAAGTCTTTTGAGCAGCGCCCTCCGAGGCAATACAACTTTAAGGAAGACTAAGTTGTGGCTACCTTCGATACTCTCCTTAAGAGCAGTAGGATCAAGCTGCCAAAGATCACGAAGCCTGAAGATGTGAACAAGATAGATGATCTAAACTACTATACGTACCACAAATTTTTGGGTCATCATACCTCCAAGTGATATATCCTTAAGGATAAGTTGCAAGCTCTTTACACCGCGAGAGTCCTAGAGAAGGAAAATGTGTAGAAGAAGGTGACTACAAACATGATCACTTTGAAATTTGGGACAGATCTTCCTGAAGTCCATGCACCAGCAGGGGTTGTACCCATCCCCAAGGCAAAGATAAATATTTTCAATGCTGACCCTCACAATCAACGAGAGAAATGTTTAGTGCCACAGACCTTGTTATCAAGATAGGTGATGTGGGTTCATCCTGATCTCCTTGACGACGAGCAGTGGACTTCCAACAAGTCCAAAGGCAAACTTAAGCTTTGTAACGCCATTTTTTGTAATTCCAAACGATGACAAAGTGGAGATAGCGACCCTCACTAATTCTGACAGTGAGCTAGATGAATTGATTACCCAAGAAGGAAAGGACTTTTCCAAGAACTACCCTCTAATGGTGGGAAGTCTGACAAGACCACCTGTGGGACCACCACCAACAACCCAACCAAATCCCGACAAGCCGAGTTCGAGCGGTCAACCCTTTTGGTTCGACCTACTCGCACAGCTGAAGAACATCCCAACCAAGACCACCTTGTATGAGCTCCTACGGCTATCCAAGTCTACCCTAGAAGCTCTACAGGAGGCACTAGCCGAATCAGAGGCTTTTGCCATGCATTTCTCACCTACTTCGGAAGAAGACGCGGAGAAAGGGTGTCCACAATGCCACCAAGTATCCAGACAGTAGATTCTTTACATTACCTTCACTCCTGAGGATATGCTCATAAAGAGTACATCCCATGATCGACCTCTATACTTCACGGGATACGTCGGCTCCTCTCGGGCGGACACGATCCAAGTAGACCCAGGGTCTGCACTAAGCATTGTCCCCTTGAAGATCATCAAATACTTGGGGATGCCTCAAAAGCGGTTATCTACAATGACTACCACCATCTTTGGCTTCAACGCCACCGGAACTCGGTCGCTAGGGAAAATCTACCTCAAGTGCTGGCTGGACGACATGAAAACGAAAGTGACCTACTACATCATCGATGTGGAGCCCTCCTACAACATTATATTAGGTCGGCTATGGATCCATAACAACCGAATAGTCCCATCCATATTGCATCAATGTTTGAAGTATGTGGACAATTGTGATCAAGTAAAGATGGTGATTGCTGATAAGTAGCCCTTCAAGGGGGTTGAAAACTACTTCATTGATGCTTTGCTCTACCAGGACTCTGAACCGGGTGATGAGCCACTGGTCGAGGAACATGACAGTGGCAATGAGGCCGATAGTGAGTCTGACTACAATGATGGTCTTGTCTTGAATAATACTGAACCCATTGTAATCGGCTAAGGAGGCCTTGTTGTAACCAACGTTGACGAAGCTGATGGGTTTATCCTGAATGAAGATCCTGATTTTGCTTACTTGCTGTCTAGTTCAGAATTTAATGATGATGAGTTTAGCAATTTGGTTGCAGAGTTATATAATAACTCTTCTTTAAACTTGCCCATGTATTCATCATTCATCATAGACAAACAAACGATCGAGTCCTCACGGGCCATCTTTTTCATACCCGCCCGAGGTAATTATCAGAAGGATATTATCTTTGGAAGGATAGACCGGCCTATGCGCACAATGTGGGATGAGTCAAGTGATGACGAGCCCGTTCCTCAATTCTTACACTACGGTCAGATCACGAAGCGTATGATGGAGAGCATAGTTTATGACTTCACCAGCAAGGAAAGCTTGAATTACGGCAAAGGGCGAAAGACACTCGTCCGACCTACTTATGTTCCCAGAGGAAAACCTGACAAATACTTTGGCAAAACTCAAAGAGGGTTGGGTAACACCTCCTCTTCATCAGAGTTATATTGTAATTTCGGTGAAGACTCTGTAGACGGTCCTTTCGAAGAATCATCATCAACATCCTCGATGTGGAATTCAGTAGCATAGGAGATCTATTCAGGAACCTCACAGCCAACGTGGCTATAGTAGATCCCACCAACATCAGAGAGGATGACCAGACCCCGCTTTACGATGAAGCATGGGATCACCACGTTAGTGCCCAATGGAGTGGTAGGTTTGAACAATGTGAACCACCCACAAAGGATAAGATACTCTAAATAAATATGGGAGACGAGGCTAATCCTAAGACCATATTTATCAATGACAGCTTACCTCCCCTGGAGAAAGAAGACCTTATATCCCTCATTCGGGAATATATTAACGTCTTCATCTGGAGTTACGAGGACATGCCTGGCCTTGATCCTCAGATCACCATGCATCACCTCAACATCAACTCGAATGCCAAACCTATCAAACAACAACAAAGACGGTTTCGTCCATAAATCATGGAGGCGATCGAAGCCGAAGTGAAGAAGCTGATCGGGTCAGGCTTTATCAGAGAGGAACAATACCCCGATTGGGTGGCTAACATTGTTCCAGTCTTGAAGAAGAATAGAAAGATCCATATCTGCATTGACTTCAGGGACCTCAACGCTGCATGTCCAAAGGACGAATTCCCTTTACCCATCACAGACGTCATCGTCGATAATACTTGTGGGTTCGAAAGGATGTCCTTCATGGACAGGTTTTCAGGGTATAATCAAATCAAGATGCACCCTGAAGATGAGAAGCATACTTCATTCAAACTCCGGTAGGGGTATATTGTTACATAGTTATGTCATTCGAACTTATGACTACCGGTGCAACCTAGTAACACGCAATGAGCATAATTTTCTAAGATCATCTACGAAAGATAGTCAAATGCTACGTAGATGACTTGATTCTGAAGAGTCACAGCAAAGACGATCATCTTTAAGACTTGAGAATGATGTTCGAATTGATAAGATCCTAATCAACTCAAGATGAATTCTACGAAGTCGTTTTTGGGGATGTCGAGCGGTAAATTCCTTGGATTCGTCGTCACGACAAAGAGAATTCACATAGACCCCGACAAGGTGCGAGCTATTCAAGAGCTTTAACCACCCAGGAATCTCAAGGAATTAAGAGGACTACAAGGATGTCTGGCTTACATCCGAAGATTCGTCTCAAATCTTTCGGGGAAGTGCCAACCCTTCTTCAAGCTGATTAACATAGGTGTTTCCTTCATATGGGATGAGCCTTGCCAACAAGCGTTCGATGAGATCAAGACTCATCTCTCGAATCTACCTGTCTTGGCGGCCCCGGTCTTGGAGAAACTATAAAACCCCGTAAGTTTAAGTTAATAAGTAATAATTTGAAATAATAAGTGATTAATTATGATAAATGGATATTTATCGTGATAAATATCATTAAATGATGTATGAGAATGATGCCAAGTATTTTGAGTGTAAACGAGTTCATACATCTGAAAGAATCGAGTCAAAACATGTACAAGCCAAGAAACCTACACAAACTGAAAAGCTGCTGGACAATCGACCGTCACACAAGGTCCGGCCAACCGCCGATCGATTTTCCAATTTTCCCAATCAGTTTTGGAAACGGGTTCTTTTGAGGCCCAGTTGCACACAGAAGTATATAAACCTCTTTTTCACATTTTTGCAAATATGATATCAGATCTTTCAAACCCTAACAGCCACCTTTTTCTCCCCTAAACCCTAAATCAAAATTTTGAGTTTCCAAGAGCTTTGTGAAGCAATTTTCGACGTGTAGGCGGGTTTTGTTGACGAATGGCTTAAGGATTTGCTTTGGCATTGCACTCTCAGGCTTTAAACCAAGTTTTCAAGTGAGTTTCATCTCTACTAACCCTACACCCAAGTTTTAAAAGGTTTTTAATGAGTTTTTATGTAATTTTATTGAGCCAAATCGACTAGTTTGAGTATAAAAGTTCTTTTATATTATATGAATAAAGATTATAGCTTTCTGTGTTTAAAAGCTTAAGAACGAATTTCTAGAAGTGATTTAAGATCTGAAGGTAAATAACAACGTGGTTTAACTTAGTTTTGATGATTCTATCGATATTTTAATGTTTTCATGCATGTTTAGGGTTTACATGTAATATTTAATATTGTGATTCTTGTTTCATGTGTTGAATAATCTTCAGAGATGTTAATTTAGTATTTGTAATGTTCTATACAAGTTTTACAATGAGTTAAACAAGTTAGAATCATGAAACACACACCAACACAAACCTGTAGTAAGCAGGTAGAGGACCTCGAGTCGGGCGACCGCCGCATAAGGCGCGGTCGACCGCCAGGTAAATCCGAGTCTGTGCATGTTTCGACTCATGTTTGATGTTTTTGAAGAATTTTCTCAATCTACTTGAGATGCAATATGATGTTTATGACCTGTTTAACACATGAGGTGTTTGTGAACACGAAATATTAGCACGCATATTGAGATACTTGCAGTAATGCTTGATCTATGTTCTTAAATAAATATTTTGCATAGTGGAGATGCACAATATATGTTTGAGTTGATAGGTATTAGTATAACACATGATAAGGCATACTTATCTATTGGGGATGTTTTGGTGTAGATGTTTATCCCGTAATGAGACCTCGTCGGCACCACACTAGGAGTATTTTGACGTTATCCCATAATAAGACCTCGGTGATACCAATACTCAAAGATGATCGATGTGTTTTCGAATTGGGCTGATACGCCTTTATTCCGTAGTATGATCATCTGGATGCATCATCCGGAATAGGGGAGATAAAACCTATTACCGCAGCACGATTGAGTAAGGACGTTGAAATCCATATGTGAATGTGAGAACCTTACAAAAGTATTGCTAAGTAATAAAGACATATACACACAGTTGTAGTTTGCTCCCATGTTAGATTACCTAAGTGTGGGGTATATTTTGGATACATAACATACATTATATGACTTATGGTGATATTTGAGCTGGATGATATTTCCTTATGACTGCGCCAACTACCTAAGGGTAGTTCGAGATGTGACATTGGTTCTTTTTGGTAGAGGTTTGGAGTATTTTTCTTCATGTACCGTTTTCTTTCATAGGATTGGAATTGGTATTTAGTGATCCACAATATGAGACATAGTATATACATGAGGGTTTCCTTGTTTGGATTATTTCGCTCGATGTACAAATTCTCTTGTTATGGGTTTCTAAATATCAATCTCCATTTAGAGTTATATGAATGATTTTTATAGCTATATGTACTAATAGTATTTTCTTATATACTCCTACCCTTTCCCCTGGGGGCGATGGAGATGATCTCGCTAGCATTTGAAGCTCGTTGTTTTCTCCCCTTTTAAGCAGCGAGTCCGGCACACGGAGAGTCGCAGGTTGATAGGATTGCATCTTAGATTCCATCTAGTTATTTACAGTTGTAGTTATTTCTGAGCTCCACATTTAGTTGCTTATTTTTAGACCCTAGAGATTGTGATTCTATTTTGTAGAGGCTGAGTGCCTTAGTGAGATTTCATTTGACTCTTGTGTTGAGACATATTACATTTTATTTCATATTCAGAGTTATTTTATTCTATTTTAGTTGGGCCCTGATAAGGGTTATTTATACATTTCTTCTATGTTTAATCTATTCATTATACTATTACACTATTCTTTGCCTGTTTGTACCTACACCTGTTTGTTGATTCTTTTAGAGAGAAAGTAACTATGATGGTGAAACATATTATTGCACGGTATTGGTGCATGGCAGGTTTGATATTCTAGGATTCACCTTGGACTGTAGCCTTGTGTGAACCTTGGGATATCACAGAAACCCTTTCTAATTTATGTGTGAGCGATGGAGCATTCTCTTGGTGCTCTCTTAGCACAGAATGACGATGCCGGCCATGAACAAAGCATCTATTATCTGAGTAGAACCTTGCAGGGAGCCGAAAAGCGATACCCTATGGTCGAAAAGGAGTGTTTGGCCTTGGTATTTGCTATCCAGAAAATACGACACTACCTGGTTGGTCAAACCATACACATCATCTCCCAGATGAATCCCATCCGAGTCTTCATGACATAGCCCGAGTCCTTAAATTGGCGCCTGGCAAGATAGGTGAAAGTACCCTAGAGGGGAGGGGGGTGAATAGGGTTATTGCTAATCTTATTAGATATTATGCCGATTAAAACTTATTAACAAATTATTCTTGCAATATAGATATACAAAGTGATATGAGTAAGAATAAGCAATATAAACAAAGTGCAATATCCTAAAAATGAGATACACAATGAGATATATGTAAGGATAAGCAAAAACAAATATGATAGGGCAATATAAACAATGAGCAAAGGCGAAGAAAAAAGACTAAGCAATAGACACGAATGATACGCCAATGCAAACTCTAACACACAAAGATGATCACAGAGTTCAGACCTTCCGTCCTACGTCTCCGCTCTCCACTCACGGGGTGAAATCCACTATCACAATCGGGTTTTCTACGCTCACTCGAACAATGTTTACACCTCACAATTCGATTTTCTAGTTCACCGAAAACTTTACAACACACACAATTACAATCACACTCTATACCCTTTAAGTGTTAGTCTCTAGCCCGTGTTTCCCTCAAATGCTCGGAATTACGACTTATCTCTAGGCATTACAACCGACGCCACTCCTCTTGGGACAACCCCGTCTCTCACCACACACTCCTCTCAGTGTACAAGTGTGATACAACGTGTAACTCACATTTAAGCATAATATAATAAAATGTTCTCTACAATGGGTGAGAACTCAATATAAGCTCACTCTCAATGTTACACTCACCACAACTCCAAATTACACAATATGTGAAAATAGTTAAGCTCAATGGTTTTGTGTGCAAGCAATGAGAAAAATCAAATATAAACTCAATTAAATCTAGCAAATATGCATATAACAATTGAAGCATAAACAAGCTAGAGATATGAGTTCAGAAACACTTCTCTAATCACAAGAGAGAGAGGGATAGGATGATTGAAAGCCCAAACTGAAATTGATCTCCTCTTCTTGTAAAATAATCTTTACAAAACTAATTTTGTAAACAAACACTTAAAACAAACTAAAACTCTTTTTAAACTTGTTTTAAAACTTCTCTTCCTGGTTCAGAAGTGAAATGGTATAGGGTACATATAGGATGAAGAAACAAAGCTCAAAACCCAAGTGAAATCCAACAAAATGATAAAAAACAAAAACTAGAAAAATAGCCGTTACACGCCATCAGTCGACTGACGGGTTTTATCAGTCAACTGATGAGCTGACCGTTAGAGGTATTTTCTAGCTCATTAGTCGACTGACGGACCTTGTAAGTCGATTGATGATCTCATCAGTCGACTGGTCAGTCGATCAAAACAAAACAAAAACTTTTTTGAATTGTAAGCACCTACTTTAGTTGACTGATCGGTCGACTGATTTTATCAGTCGACTGACCAGTCGACTGATAACAGATATACAGCCTGTTTAGAGCAAAAATCTAATTTTCAAGCTACCTTTAAAAATAGTAAACAAATTCTAAAAATTATAAAACTTTGGAAAATGATTGTAGACATGATAATACACATGCTACAAAAACTGGTTTTCAAAAAGCAACTTCCAAATGTGAAATCTCATCATTTTACAAAATCACATAAGTATGAACATGTTAAAAACTTGATTTTACAAAAATGACTTAAACAAAAATTTGAAACACTTTAGAATAGATTTATAGACTTATACAAGATATAAAAATAGTGTAAGTAAGTCTTCAAACCATAAACATAATATTTTACAAATTCAATAGAATATGAAGCATATAAATATGAAAATGAAGATATATATTGCTTCATATCTATATAGCTAAACCAAAACAACTTATCCACATAGAAAACAAATAAGTATTATATATCTATTTGTTTGCAAAAAATTTTACGGATAAAACACATAAACTATTAAATTATGTGTGTATAATATTGAGCTTAAGATATTAACACACAAAGTATAAACTCTAAACTAATTTACCCAAGCTTGATAGATCTTCAATATGCTTGACTTGGTTGCGGATGAAGCTTGATCTTGAATATGACTTGATGTGCAATGACTTCATTACACTATTCCGCCCACCTCCATTTGATGTGATCGTGTAGGCTCAATCCATCCAACCTTCAACATATTGTTTGTCTAGAATACCTAATAAGAAAACATAAACACTAGACAAACAATATTAGAAATTGTTTGTAATCATCAAAACAAGATGTAGGCTCATTACATGAGACCTAACAATGAGCACTCCAACTATCTTAATACGACATACACTTTATGTCGTAGAAGTCTGTCAAAGGACAAACAATCTGCAATCACATGGCCAGTCATCCGCTCGAGTCGAAGACTGATCTATTCGAAGATATGCTGGATGAAATCCACGAGGTTAATGCAACCTTGTAGGAAGAAGTTTGGTGATTGTACTTCGACAGATCTTTTCATGTAGGCACAAGCAGGACTATTGTCGCGGGGGTGGTGGTGATCTTAGTTTCTCAACAAAACTACGTATTACCCCGAGCTTTCTTTTTAACTAAGCCATGTACCAATAACGTGGCCGAGTACAATGCGCTACTCATCAGACTTGACTTTACCAAGAAGTTAGGAGTGAATCATCTGGAGGCTTACGATGACTCTCAGCTCATTGTCAGATAGATGACAGGGGAATACAAAGTCAGAAATGATGACTTAATCTCGGGTCATATAGCGGCCATCAAACTAGCAGAATCTTTCAAAAGCTTCTGCATTGAGTACGTGCTTCATTCCAAGAACACACATGCGGATGCCCTAGCATCATTGGCATCTAACCTAGCTCAACCTTTAGGAACAAGTCAATGAGTCACCGTTGTAAGCCAACAACTCTTCTGACCGGAGTATATTCTAGAAGTGAATGCAACTCACCAGGCTACGGGTCAACTTGAACTAAGAGATTTGCATTTCCCAATCATCGACTATATATTATATGACATACTACCCGAAGACGTAAAGGAGCGTGATTCTATTCGTAGACGTGCTCTGAGATTCTACTACGATTCGATAACAAAGACGTTGTATCATAAGTTGTACGATGACATGTTGCTTTGGTGTTTCTCAATGACAGAAGCATAGGAAGCCCTGCAGGAAGCCCATGATGATACTTGCGGCGTTCACCAATTCAGACCCAAGCTCTGGGATCGCTTGCGAAGGATGGGCTATTATTGGCCCAGAATGATCCACGAGTGGAAGGAAGATGTGAGTAACATCTTGAATATGCTTAATGTGAACACTGTGCAGAAGTAGAGGCTAACAGCTTTCAGCCTCAAGGATGATGCACGAGGATGATATCAATTCAGATTTACTCTAGAGCAGAGGATGATGGTTTCATGGGAGACCTTTGTTTATTTCTTTGACGAGCAGTATGTGTCGGCTGCAGCTAAAGCTAGGAAGGAGTTGGAACTAGCTCGGTTAGAGCAAAGGGATATGTCCAAGAAAGATTTTAAGATTAAGTTTATGACATTACTAATATTCACACGCATGTGGCACACTGAGGAGCGGCAAACTCAGATGTTCTTGATGGGGCTTCACCCGAGTTTGCGTCGTTATCTTGTGTCGAGGATATTTCATTCAGTGCGGGAGGTGGCCAATGCTGCCATATTTCAGGGGACAGAGATGGCCATGTTTCAGAAGGACAAGGATGGGAATGCTAAGTCAAGATAGCCCGGTGATAAAGGTAAAGGTAAAGGTAAAGGCCGTTTGTAGGATTAGGAGGACCCTAACAGTAGGGTAAGGGTCCACATCAGTAAGGTCCCCATAAGAAGGGACATCGGCAGGATCATAGGGCGCAGCAGCAGCGTAGATTTTAAGGGACTTGTTTCAACTACAATAAGTTCAGACACAGCAACAAAGTGCCATAGTGCACCCACAGCAGGCCAGTAGGGCAAGAATCAACAGCAACTGAACTATGCTCAGGGCCGAGGATAGGGCCAACAGTTAAGGATTGAGGTAGCACCAGCAGTCCTGAGGATTAAGGGATAGGTGCAAGCTATTCAGGTGGTTTAGTAGGGACAGATAGTCTCATACATTCTAGATGATGCAGCACAGTAGCATTTGACTACCGGCAGAGTCTATGCAGTTGTTCCTCGCGATCATGGCGTGAGCAAGGCCATGGTGGAAAGTAAGTTCCTTGTGAACTCCTTTCCAGCTCATATTCTTTTTCATTCTAGCGCTTCATATTCTTTCATCTCCTACGATTTTATAAGTAGTCTTCAGCTTGTAGTGCAGCCTTTAGATATCCCGTTATCTATATCCACTCCTTTGGGAGAGGTGTCTCTCTTAGAGAGTGTTCGTAGGAGATGTGTCGTCAGCTTAGACGATTCTGAATTCATGATTGATTTGATTATGTTATGTATGTCTGAGTTCGATATTGTCCTTTGTATAGATTGGTTATCTTCCTACCATATGAGTATCGAATATTTTACGAAAACAGTCAGCTTGCGAGATTTTAATGGATCTGAGTTAGTGGTAGCGATCTCACGGGGCAACTAGATTGCGGAGTCATTTCTAGCATAAGTCGAGGATGTGATGTTGTGGGATCGGGGTGTAGATTTGAGCGAGACGCGAGTGGTCGCAGAGCATCAGGATGTCTCTCAGGACATACGAGGTTTACCTCTAGTAAGAGAGGTCGAGTTTTACATAGAGTTATTGTATGGTGCCTTATCATATGGTGCCTGTTGAGATTAGGGAGCTCCAAATCTAGTTAGATAAGTTATTATCTCAGGATTTCATTCGTTGGAGTTATTCTCCGTGGGGAGCACCGGTCCTTTTCGTGAAGAAGAAGGATGGGAGCATGTGATTGTGCATAGATTATTGTGAGTTAAACAAAGTCACCATCCGAAATAGGTATCCACTACCACGGATTGATGACTTGTTTGACCAGTTGCAGGGAGCGTAGTGTTTATCGAAGATAGATCTTCATTCCAGTTATCATCAGTTGTGGGTTTGGGAGATGGATATTCCTAAGACCGCCTTCCTAACTCGATATGGGTCTTTCGAGTTTCTTGTCATGCCATTTAGGCTGACCAATACACCCACGGTATTCACTGATTTGATGAATTAGGTTTTCCGTCCATACTTGGACCAGTTCGTGATCATGTTCATCGATGACATTCTTATTTATTCGAGATCGAGGGCTGAGTAATAGCAGCATTTGTGGTTGGCACTATAGACTTTATGGGAGCACTAGTTGTACATTAAATTTAGCAAGTGTGAATTTTGGTTATCTAAAGTCAGGTGTTTAGGCCATGTTATCAGCCGAGAAGGTATTATAGTAGATCCGGCTAAGGTGGAGACCGTTCTTGATTGGGAGCCGCTGAAGACCGTTACCGAGATTCGTAGCTTCTTAGGTTTGGTGAGCTATTACAGGAAATTCATTCAGGACTTCTCAAAGATTATGACCCCACTTACACGCCTTACAAAGACGGGTGTACAATTTGTTTGGGGCACGGAGTGCCAGGCAGCCTTTGAGATTTTGAAGGCTAAGTTGACTTTAATGCCGGTGTTGATTTTTCTGAGCAGTGATAATACTTTTGTTGTCTACACTGATGCATCGTTATCAGGTCTTGGAGGTGTTTTGATGTAGACCCAGAGAGTTGTAGCCTATATTTCGAGATAGTTGAGGATTCATGAGAAAAATTACCCAACGCATGACTTGGAGCTAGCAGCAGTGGTCTTTGCACTAAAGACTTGGAGGCATTATTTGTATGGAGTATAGTTCGAGCTATTTAAAGATCACCAGAGTTTAAAATGCCTCTTTTTGTAGAAGGAACTTAACCAGAAATAACGATGATGAGTCGAGTTTATCAAAGATTATGAGTTTGCACTTCAATACATCCGGGAAAGGCGTATGTAGTAGAAGACGCATTAAGTAGGAAGTGTCGTCGTGGGCTTGCAGCTTTGAGGTGTTCATTACATTGAGATCTTTATACCCTCAGTCACTATAATTTTAGGCTGGAGGTTGGTGAGAGCAACACATTTTTAGGAGTTATATCAGTACAGTCATCTTGGAGTGATCGAGTGGTCAGAGCTCAGCTAGAGGATTCTTAGATTCAAATCCAAAAGGGAAAGATTTCCAAAGAGCCTAACACTGATTGGACTATTGGAGGAGATGGAGGTCTTCGGATGAAGGGCCAGATTGTCATGCCGAACAATTCACAGCTAAAGAAGGATTTATTTGATGAGGCGCATCGCACCAGGTATACAGTGTATCTAGGTACAACAAAAATGTACAAGGACCTGAAGAGGTATTTTTGCTGGAGTGGCATGCATAGAGAGATCGTAAAGTATGTAGAGAAGTGTTTTACCTACCAGCAAGTTAAGACAGAATATCAGAGACCTGCAGGAACCCTATACCCTTTACCCATTTTGAGTGGAAGTGGCAGATATTTCTATGGATTTCATCATAGGGTTACCTAGATCAAAGACAGAAAATGATTCTATTTGGGTGATGTTGGCGTAAAAAACTACCTATAGGTCCCTGAACATAGATCAAGATGACGAACTGTCGAGCGACGAACTGTCAAACAACGTGGTGACGAGCCATCGAAATAACAAAGCGGCGAATCGTTAATGACGTAGCAATAAGCCACCGGAATGGAAAAGCAAGGGAACATGTGCTCATCAGCCACCTCCAAGTGGCATGCACGCTCACCGGCCACCTCCAAGTGGCCAGCACGTTCACCGGCCACCTCTAAATAACCCGCACGCTCATCAACCACCTTCAAGTGGCTTGTGCGCTCACCGGCCACCTCCAAGTGGCCTACACATTCACCGGCCACCTCTAAGTGACCCGCGTACTCATCAGCCACCTCCAAATGGCCCGTGCACTCATTAGCCACCTTTAAGTGGCCCGCGCACTCGTTAGCCACCTACAAGTTAGCGAAATGCATGAAACGAATTGGTGAAGCGTACAAGTCAGCGAAATGATAAAATGCGCATAACCACAAAACAAGTCTAACCCAGAAGTCCGTAAAATCCACCCTGGCAGCTGAGTCGCATCAAAATGACTCAGCCAAGGCCAGGTAGCTCGGCCAAGGCCGAGCTACTCACCATAGGGTGGCTCGCGCCCAGAAATATTGAAAACACATTTTTTGATGGTTTTCTCTAGATTCTTTCGTTCCAAAGCCACCCTAATTATTTTGAAGCTATCCCTAAATGTGGTTAATTAGTTATTAACTAAGGATAAGGTCAAATCATTAATTCTTATCTAAAAATATTGCGTCCGAAGCCTATAATTACAAGCCTAGGGTCCTATACACAGGGGATCTTAAATTTAGGAGAGGTGCTATCCCTATGAAGAGTGTATCAAAAATTTTAGAGAAGCTAGCAGATCTTGGCGAAGTTCTTCAGCATAAAAAGGGAAAGTTCGAGAGATCTTAGACCCATTCCCCTTTCCTCCGGATCAAACTTGGTTTTGATCTCGAGAAGAGTAGTAATCTTGCTTGGTCGAGATTATTTTCTTCTGTGATTGTTTTCTATGTAAAGCAAGAGCATTGATCTTTTATTCCAATTAACCGGATCTGATCCACGGTGGTCCATGAATAAACCTCGACACACGAAAGGATCCCACGCAAGCAGCGGGTGATAAACGTCCTCTGTGTGTGTTTGAAGAGAGTTGTAATTCTTGTTTTATTTGTATAAACAAGAAGTCTTATAAAAAGACTAACTTTTTTGAATTCATTGTAATCGAATAAACGTGTAATGGATTCGACAAATAAAACAACTTTTGATGCAAACACGTTGGCGACCATGGTGAGAGCTAACAGCCTCTTTGCCGAGTCTAGGGGTGAGCTTGGTTTGGTCCAAACTGAAAAAACCAACCAAACCGAACTGAAATTAACAGTTTGGTTTAGTTTTATGAGTAGGGCGGTTCGGGTCGATTTGAAAACTTTTCAACCCGAACCGACCCGAATCGACCGAATACCCCATAGTCCAAAATATACATGTTCTGAATCTCACTCAAACCTGACCCGTCCCCAAAGACTCAAAGTCTCAAACCCTAAAGTAAACTTCCATTCCCACTTTCTCAGTCACCGCTCCTCAGTTCCTCTCTCCCTCTCTCTCACTCCTCAGTTCTGCCTCTCTCACTTCCTCTTCCTCACTTCCTCAGTCCTCTCTCGCACTCTCTCTCACTCCTCAGCCGCCAGCCGCTCGGCACTCCGCCGCACTCCGTAGTCTTCATGGCCGAGGTCGAAACAATGGAAACATCTCCTCAGGCTCAGGATCTATCTCTGACTTTAGTGGGGACAATCGTACCCATCGTCGTCGTCGATGCCGAGGTATAAACTAAAAATCATTCTTCTACATCTCAGTGATCTCACATGATCTCTCGGTTCCATAGCCTTATAGGCCTTTTCTTATGAAGAAGTTCATCTTGGTGTTAAATTCTTTATTTTATTGTTGAAGTATAAATCTGTTTGCAGCACTTAATCATATATGCCCAAATTTATTATATGATCTCTTAGATTCTCATGCCTATAGGTCTATACACTTGGCTTGTGCTAATATTGATAGTGAATTATTTATTTTCTACACTCTAGTTATCATGATTACAGGACTATATCTGTAAACCTTGTATTATTTTTTGTTAATGCATTGTTTGATGTTGCTTGCTTGTTTATTGGATAGTTCAAAATACTGAAAATAGGCATTGATTTTGATTATTGGTGTCAATTTGGCAATTTATAAATAAATCATATTAGTGCTAGTCCTAACTTACTTTTTTTGGCATACTCCCTTCTTTGGCCCTCTCTAGTTATCGTAGGAAATAGGAGAGTGGGCTCATAGGAATGAAACTTTTAAACTCAAATTTTGTGCTTGATAAATGCTTACGTTTTGTTTGGATGGATGCGAGTTCATTCCTTATAACCATTAGGAGTCTTAGGACCTGAATTATTATGGGTTGAAAACAATATCAGTGTTTAATGCTTCATAATCTACCACTTTGTTAATATCTTTTTTTCTTTAACACAATATGTTGTTTGATAACAAGTTTGATAAAGTTAGAACCGACCAAACCGAACCGAACTACACCAAACCGACTTGCAACGGTTCGGTTCGGTTTTGAATTATAGGTAGTTCGGTTCAGTTGTTTAAAATTTGGTTAAAACCAAACCGGACCAACCATTTGCACATCCGTAGCCGAGGCTATCGTGTCATAACCAAGGATCCAGATCCCGATTGATGTAGAGGATGAGTACAAGTTCGACCAGGCCAAGTTTGAGGAATACCTCTCCTCATCCTCTTTAAGATCTTCCTTGTCCTGCAAGTGCAGGAAGATATCAACATCAAAGAAGTCTCGAGGTGACTCTCGCCCAATTGTTGCTAAGGCATCCCCTCGTAATGCTCCTCTGGCATCCAATGAAGCCGAGATTTCAGATCACAATGACTCTTATTCAGTCCGGGAGTTGTTTAATGAAGGCGCACCAATTCTGATAAAGAGGGCTCATCAGAGGCAATATTAATGCCTCACATGTCAGCTTGCCAAGGCCTTGGATCCGATTGACGGGATCCATTATCACGTGAATCTGAAGTTTAGGGAGCGCCAAGCGCCTCAACAGCAAGAAAATGACCCCTCCTCCAAGCCATCGGCTAGCGAATAGGTCCGTATCAGAAGGACTTGTTCAACTCTCAAGGAGTGCATCCAAAAGCGTCACACACGTGCCTTAGCATGAAAGGCTTAAGACACGAAGGAGGACAATGTGGCTAAGAAACCACCAAAATCACGCTAAGAATGGAGGCTAAAATCCAAAATAGCAACAAGACCATTCTTGAATAACTCACCAGACTGGGGGTCATACACGACCTCCCAACAAGACCATTCTTATAACCGCCCGCTTAGGGGTGCGTATAGAAGACGAGGAGCCCGTTAAGGATGCACCCTCACGAGGGCGTGGTCCCAAACGCGTGACTCCTATGAACGCCAACAAGGTGTTACCCATTCAGAAGAAAACATGTTTGTCAAATGACAACGTTATATCTAGAGACTCAAACCAATAGCTGATAGGTTGCTCCGACTACAACGTCGATGAGTTGTACTATCAAGCTGGGGTATGAATAAATCTCAAAAGAGAAGTACCCCAGAATTAGACTCTCACTATCCTTGTGAGAGGTTAATCAGGGTAGTATTATCAGAGTATAGCTATCCTAAGACCGCTCCACTGAGGGTCTCAGTATTTAAAAGAATCTCCACCGAAGTGTCCAAATCGAAATCAAGATGCTTCTACAAGTAAAAAATCTGCCGGTCATGATGACAAGCTTCCAAAAGATACCATCAATGTGGCCGATAAAGGAAAATCAACAAGGCGTTACAGCCCTAACTCTTTCTGTGAGGCATCTCAGCGCATCTCTTGGTTATGGTCAGGAACTAGATGACCTAGACCGGATAGAGGACACTCCTCAGAGGATGAAATATCAGACGCCAACTCCGCAATCGCTTTCGACAATATAGTGTCTAACACAAGACAATCTCATGAGGCGTTCATGATCAACGCTGAACAAATAGCCAAACTCCTCGAAGACGCTTTGGCCAAGCAAAAAGAGAATTTCAAATTTGAAATGGGGAAATGACTATGCAACGGATAAGGTAATTGCATGATCAACAGATTCAAGCTTTATTAAATCAGATTGGTGAATCTAGCCGTCACAACGTTATTAATCAAGTAGATAGTGATTCAGACGTGGATGAAAATCTCAACATTGATACCCCTCCTGTTGACCAAAATGCTGGCGGTGATCCCATCGAGGATGACAATGCTTGGGGTGGTCCAGTTGTTCCTCCCCGAAATCGCCCGAAGGAAAATATAGGCGAGGATGAGAAAATGAAAGACCTAGAGAGCAAGATCAACATACTGATGTCTGTTCAAGAGGTAAAGAAGACTGGTATTCCATGTCCCTACCCAAGGGAGTGGGAGTCAATCCCGTATTCGGCGAAGTTCAATCTAATTAACTTCACGTCGTTTGATGGAAATGGCTCACCCACTCAACACCTAATTTATTTTAAGTCCTACCTGGGTATGATCTCCGACAATGAACCTTTGATGGTCTGGTCATTCGTTGGCACCCTTCGTGGGTACGCCTTTGATTGGTACCGCCGTCTCAAGTTAGGAAGTATCAACAGCTGGAACGACATAGAAAAATCATTCCTCAACAACTTCTTCGACGATGACACCAAAGTGTCGATTAGGGCCCTTTTGGATGAGAAGCAAAGAGACGAGGAGTCAGTTGATAGCTTTGTTAAACGCTTCCTCAACAAGGTAATGAATTGTAGGGATCCTGTCACAGAGGAATTCATCTTGTAGTCATGTCACAACAATCTCTCCATTGATATGTTGGAAGCCCTAGGGGGTCAGCTATCCATAACATGGAAAGAATTAAAACTACGTGGGAAACATGCTGAACGCTTTCTCAAAAGAAAAAAGCTTGAAAGAAAGCCAACTGACGACTAACCCCCCAAACTCAAATTTTTCTTCTCGTGGTAAGAGAAAGGCACCTGTAGTGGCTGTTGACACTAATCAGACGTCACAACAGCAATCTTAAAAGCAGCAAATGACTCCGGATCTGAGACTCCAAAAAGAATACTCCTTAAAGGATGAAGATGTTCTAGCTATCTTCAAATACCTTCTTGAAAACAACAAAATCAAGCTACCACCTATTACGAATCAGGAGGAAGTTAACAACTATTCGGATCCAAAGTACTATGCATACCATAGGAGGATCCTTCATCCCACCAAGGCTTGCTTTACTCTCAAGAACAACATTCAAGCTTTGGTCGACACCAGCATCATAACGCCAAAATGAGCCGAATAAGAATGATTTACTCCAAAAAGTATATGAGTATAAACTGCTCCTTCCCAGACTCCTACAAGTATAAGAGTATAAACTGCTTCTCCCTATCCTCCGACGGGTATACGAGGTTAAACTACTTCCCTTATTTCTAACAACGGGAAGTCCCTAGAGAATATTACTCTTAATATTCTTAAGGATAACCCGATAATGTGGTCGAATACAATTGGATTCAGGTTTGCTAAAGAGCTGTGGGTGAGAATACCTCAATACGTTCCAATGAGGAAGTTTTGGGAGAATGCTATGTATGGTATTTTTAAGGATAACCTGAGATCAGCTGGTTATTCAAGATGAAAACTGATCATCTGAATAATTCATCCTTAATCATAGATTAGAAGTGATTAAGAACCTTCTATGATGGTTATTTAATCATTTCCAAGATGATTAAAACCCTTTCACTGTAACATTCCGAGCACTCTTTTGTAGAGATGAGATTTAATGACCTCATTCGGTCAATCTTCCCTCACGAAACTCTCATGATGTAACTGCGGAGTTCTTGATTATTCACGGGCTCCCACCATAAAGTCCCTCACTGATAAAATTAACTGACAGTGGGTCCACTAAAATTCTTTCAACTAAGTCCATCCAAACTCCTATTAGGTTGGTGCACTTAACACTCCCAATGTTAAAGTCTCAACACGGTATTCAAAAATTCAAGCTGCTAATCCATGGTAATCATCAAACCCCTTTGTATTAAGTCCTAGCCACTTGACATAAAAAAAACCCCACTATGTGATTAGTACAAGTAAATACTCCTACTATTATTTGTACCCCACTCCCACTGTTTCTTGGTCAAACATTCCTATAGTTAGGACCAAAGCTAAAATCCCTTCTCGATTCCTTTCATGAATGAGAGGTCCACTTTTAAATCGAGCGATCAAACCTTTCTATAGTTAGGATCATCTCAAACCTCCCACTTAGTCAAACCTTCCTATAGTTAGGGTCAAAACCAGAGTTTTCTCTCGATAAACGAGAAATCCACCTTCAGATTAGGTAATCAAACCTTCTGATAGTTAGAGTTATTCGAATCTTTTTTGATTCTCAAAGTAGAGATCCTACTTTGAGTTTTTTTTACACCTGAAGATAAAATATTAAAATTTTCCTCTTCAGCATCAGGTTCGTCTTTACCCTAAGAGAAGACACCACCTTCCAACACCAAAATCCATGCCTTACGCGCATGGGATACTTTATCTCGATCCCTAAATAGAGATAAATCTACATCTAACATATGCTGCAGGGTGGTCCATTCTCGCAAAAAAACCAAGTCTACGTATTCAACACCGTAGTACCAAAAATCCATGTCTTTCATGTATGAGGAATTTTATCCTGAACCCTAAGTAGGGATGATTCAACGCCTAACACGCGTTGCCGGTTCATCATTTTATCGTAAAAAGGACAAAAGCTCATGTATTTAACATCATGGTAGGCCGTTATTAATAATGCCAAAATCAATACTTTACACATACGGGGAATTTTATCTCAAATCCTAAGTAGAGATAAGTCAACGTCTAATACGCGTTATCGGTTAACCTTTCTCCGTGAAAAGAAAGTTAGGATTCATGTCTGGGGGATGTTATCTTAATCTCTAAATAGAGATAAGTTTACACCTAACACATACCGGGTAGTCTATTCCCACGACAAATGACGAAGTCTATGTATTCAATATCATAGTATCAAGTCTAAGAGAGTTCATTCTTTTAGCATAACATCACCTGCGGAACAGACTTAAACAATCTGCATGCTAGCCCAACTCAAATAGTAGTCGGTAATGGCTCGTCAAACCCGTTTATGGCTGAGGGTTTGCTAAAAATCCTATAAGTATTATGGTTATTTATTCTAAACAGAATGAGTAATCATAATAAGGTACAAAAGTTACTGACGCACCAACTTCACCAATCGGTCTCATGACTTGGACTCCCAGGAGTATACGAGTATAAACTGGTCCTCCCTGCTCCAACACCTTAAGCTCTTAAACTGTGTAGACTCCAGTTAACGTATGAGTATAAACTATATTCATATCGGCCAACACGTTACAGCACAAGTCAACGCCGATCAACGTAGTATGACGAAGGTCAAATAACGGTCAACGCATTACGATGAAGGTCAACTCGTTACAACGTAGGTCAACACGTTACGATAAAAGTCAAACATCGGTCCACGTGTTGCAATGAAGGTCAATGCGGGTCAACCCATTGCCATGAAGGTCAACACCAACCAACGCATTGATAATTTCACCGAAACAAGGCTCAGATCAATTCCAGGTCAAAGGATAATCCACAGGCAGTTCAACTACGATTCAGATATAAACTCTCGATGAATATGTCAGTTCAACATCGATTCAACGACACGAGCTAATTCAGATATCAACACGCTAGTTTTAGTTCAAGATTTTAACACGGTCAGACGATAAACGTAGCACCAGAAGAATTTTAGCTATTCGACAAAATACTAAATAGACTAAAAGATGAAGAAGTCAACGAATTGAAGGTTGGACGTATCATATCCAAAGTATTCCAGGCTCCTCTATAAAAGAATAAGACTAAAATACTTTAGTGGGGGTATCTGTAGGCGTCAAAAACTACCTATAGATCCCCGAACACAGCTCGAGATGACTAGTCATTGAGCGACGAACCGTCAGACGATGTGGTGATGAGCCATTGAAACAACAAAGCGGCGAACAGTTGATGACGTAGCAACAAGCCACCGGAACGGCAAAGCAAGGGAACGCGCACTCATATGTCACCTCCAAGTGGCCCACGTGCTCACCGGCCACCTCCAAGTGGCTAGCACGTTCATCGACAACCTTCAAGTGGTCCGCGCGCTCATCAGCCACCTCTAAGTGGCCCGCACACTCACAGGCTACCTCCAAGTAGCCGGCACGATCACGGGCCACCTCCAAGTGGCCCACATGTTTACCGGCCACCTCCATGTGGCCCATACCTTCACCGACCACCTCCAAGTGACTCGCACGCTCATCAGCCACCTCCACATGGACCGTCCGCTCATCAACCACCTCTAAGTAGTTCGCACACTCATCAGCCACCTCCAAGTTAATGAAATGCATGAAGCGAAACAGTGAAGCATATAAGTCAGCTAAACGATAAAATACGCGTAACCACGAAACAAGTTCAACCCGGAAGTCCGTAAAAGCCACCCTGGTAGCCGAGTCACGTCAAAATGACTCGGCTAAGGCCAGGCAAGGCCGAGCCACCCTATGGTGGCTCGCACAGTTCCGAGCCACCATAGGGTGGCTCGCGCCCAAAAATGCCGAAAACACGTTTTTTGATGGTTTTCTCAGGATTTTTTCATTTCAGAACCTTCCCAACTATTTTGAAGCTATCACTAAATGTGGTTAAGTGGTTATTAACTAAGGATAAGATCAAATCATCAATTTATCTGAAAACGCTACGTTCGTAAATATAAGCCTAGGGTCCTATACGTAGGGTATCTGAAGTTTAGGTGAGGTGCTATCCATTTGAAGAGTGAATCATGAATTTCAAAGAGGCTAGCAGATCTTGGTAAAGTTCTTCAGCATAAAGAGGGAGAGTTTGAGAGATCTGAGGTCCATTCCCCTTTCCTCCAGATCAAACTTGGTTTTGATCTTGAGAAGAGTAGTAATCTCGCTTTGTCGAGATTATTTACTTCTGTGATTATTTCCTTTGTGAAGCAAGAATATTGATCTTTTTTCTGATGAAATGGATCTGATCTATGGTGGTCCACGGATAAACCATGACACAGGAAAAGATCCCACGTAAGCAGCGGGTGATAAACATGCTCTGCGTGGGTTTGAAGAGAGTTGTAATTCTTATTTTATTCGTGTAAGCGAGAAGTCTTATAAAAAGACTAACTCTTTTAAATTCATTATAATCGATAAACGTGTAATGGATTTGACAAATAAACTAACTTTTGACGCAAACAGGTGATAGTAGATCGGTTGACGAATTCGGCGCACTTCTTACCGGTGAAGATGACTTATACAATAGAGATGTATGTGAGGATTTTTATCTGAGAGATAGTTTGATTCCATGGAGTCCCAGAGATGGTTGTATCATATCGAGGCTTAGTCTTCACATCTTATTTTTGGAGGAGTTTCCAGAATGCATTCAGCAGCCAGTTATCATTGAGTAGCGTTTTACACCCTCAGACGGATGGTCAGACAGAGAGAGTGAATCAGGTGTTAGAGGATATGTTGTGAGCATACATTATATATTTCCAGGGTAGTTGGGAGGATCATATCCTATTGATTGAATTTGTTTACAATAATAGTTATTAATCTACCATTGGTATGGTACCATATGAAGCATTGTACGGGAGGCCTTGCAAATCGCTTATTTGTGGGGCAGAGCCAGAGGATAGCTTATTTCCTGGGTTGGAGCTTGTGAGATAAACCAAATAGAAGGTGACATTAATTAGAGAGCATATTCTTACCGCTCAGAGTCGACAAAAGAGCTATGGGGATCAGAGGCGATAACTTCTAGAGTTTCAGGTTGAAGACCTTGTCATGTTGAAAGTATCATCGATGAAGGACGTTCAGCGATTCAGTAGACGGGGAAAGCTTGCCTTGAGATATGTCGGTCCATTCAGGATTATTGAGTGTGTTGGAGCTGTTTCTTATAGATTAGATCTTCTAACATCGATGTCGAGTGTACATGATGTCTTTCATGTTTTGATGCTTAAGAAGCATTTACGCGACGAGGAGCAGCAAAGGGTGATTGATGCACCAGAGATTGAGATCCAGGATGATTTGACTACCATAGAGATTTTGGTTTTTATTATTGTTAGAGAAGCTAAAATGCTTAGAAATAAAGTAATTCCATTAGTGAAAGTTAAGTGAAACCGGCAAGGAGCCAAAGAAGCTTGTTGGGAGTGCGAGGAGGACGTACGTCACAACTACCCACACCTGTTTAAGCAGGTAAGATGTTGATGTTTGAGTATGCTTATACGCATTTCTATTTACGTTATATTGTTCAGTCACATTTATATTTAACACTAGAATGTGGTACTAACACTTAGCTCCTAATCACTCGGAACATAAGGTATATATATGTGGGTTCCTTGTTTGGATTTTTCGCTCGACGTACTAGTTTCGTCTAATTAGGGGTTAAGTGGGAGTATGCACATTTTATATTGTTAAGTTTAAATATTTGCTTATGTTTCACATCTGAGGATTAATAGTACGATATGTGTACAAGAGGATTTCCTTATATGGATTATCCCCTCTTAGTGCTTTTCTCATATTATTAATCTCTAAGATGCGATTGCAAAATTTCGAGGACAAAATTCTTTTAAGGGGGGTAAATCTAAAACCCCATAAATTTGAGTTAATAAATAATAATTTGAAATAATAAGTGATTAATTGTGATAAATGGATATTTATCATGATAAATATCATTAAATTATGTATGAGTATGATGCCAAGTATTTTGAGTGTAAACGAGTTCATACATGTGAAAGAATCGAGTCGAAACATGCACAAGCTAAGAAACCTGCACAAACTAAAAATTTGCTAGACGGTCAACCGCCGCACAAGGTCTGGTTGATTGACGATCGATTTTCCAGTTTTTCTAGTCAGTTTTAGAAACGGGTTTTTTTTGAGGCCGAGTTACACACAGAAGTATATAAACTTTTTTTCACATTTTTACACATATGATATCAGATCTTTCAAACCCTAGCAACCACCTTTTCCTCCCATAAACCCTAGATCAAAATTTTGAGTTTCTAAGAGCTTTGTGAAGCAATTTTCGACGTGTAGGCGGGTTTCGTTGACGTGTGGCTTAAGGATTTGCTTTGCCGTTGCACTCTCAGGCTTTAAACCAAGTTTTTAGAAGAGTTTCATCTCTGTTAACTCTACACCCAAGTTTTAAAAGGTTTTTAATGAGTTTTTATATGATTTTATTAAGCCAAATCGACTAGTTTGAGTATAAAAGTAATTCTTTTATATTATATGAATAAAGATTAGAGCTTTCTACGTTTAAAAGCTTTTAGAATAAATTTACAGAAGTGATTTAAGATCTGAAAGTAAATAACAACATGGTTTATCATGGTTTTGATGATTCTATCGACGTTTTGATGTTTCCATACATGTTTAGGGTTTACATGTAATATTTAATATTGTGATTCTTGTTTCATGTGTTGAACAATCTTCAGAGATGTTAATTTAGTATGTGCAATGTTCTATATAAGTTTTACAACGAGTTAAATAAGTTAGAATCATGAAACACATACAAACACGAATCCCCAGTAAATATTAAAACATAACCTTTCGCTCCAAGCTGGCCAACCAAAACAAGATTTCTCTTCAGCTTCGATACGTTTCTGATGTTCTTCAGATTCCACTTGGAGCCCTTCATCTTAATGCATGTTGCCTCTTCCAATAATACTGCAAGGCTCGTTGTCCCCCCAAGTATACTTTCCCAAAGTCCCCTACTACATAGTTCTGAAAAAGCTTCCTATTAGCAGTGGCGTGGAACGAGGCTTCTGAATCAACTACTCATGAATCAGAATTGTTGTCCATAGAAAAGATCAAGGCATCTTGCACGATATGAGCTTCCTGCTCATTCGCATCCTTCTTTCGTGCTTTACAGATTCAAGACATATGGCCCTCCTAGCCACAGTTCTAACACTTCCCTTTGATAGACCTAACCTTCGAGTTTGACCTTTTCTTCTTTGACTTTGACCGATTCCTATTCTGGTTACCCTTCTTCTGGCTTCGGCGTCTCTGCTCGAGATTTAGGGCTGAACCTAAACCTTCTAATTCGAACGATTTTCTTCTAAACTCCTCGGATAGAATCATGCTAACAACCTCACGCAGCTTCAACTTCTCCTTTCCCGCTGAGTTGCTAATTACGGTCACACAACCTACCCAACTATCCGGTAACTGCGATAGAAATAATTGGGCCTGCACTTTATCATTAAACGTGATGTCCATGGAGATAAGTTGATCAACAATCATGTTGAACTTGCTAAGGTGCATCGTGAAAGAACATCCTTTTGCCAGCTTGAGTTTGAAGAGCGTTTTGACGAGATGCACCTTGTTTGCGGCTGATGGTTGCTCGTACATCTTCGCGAGCGCTTCCATAAGCCCCTCAGTCGTCTTCTCATTCAAAATATTATGGATGACTGATTTGGCGAGCGACAATCGGATCTGCCCTAGAGCCTTTCGATCCAATATTTCCCAGTTCTCGTCTGATTCCTCCTTCTTCTTTTCCTTAGCATTGCCCATCAACAGATGATAAAGATCCTTATGGTACAGATAGTCATCTATCTGCGACTTTCAGTAGGCGAAGTCTGACCCGTCAAACTTCTCAATCTTTGATTTGCTTTCCTCTGTCATGGCTCTCGCACAAATCTCCTGAACGAAGCTCTGATACCTGTTATTGGGGATTTGAATCACACAATCAAACTCGTGCCCTTCCGGATCTTGTGCTAAGAGTTTAACAAGTAGGAAAATTACCGCAAATAAAAAAAACTTGCAGGAAAGAATAATCAAACCAGAGAATAGCAGATTTAATGAGGTTCGACAAACGTACCTACGTTCTCAGGAGCCACACCACACAATTCTTTTGATTAATTGAAGAAGATTACAATGCTCACAATAGGCCTTTCTCTCTCTCTCTAAGATCTCTAATCTCAAAGTGCTGTCAAAAACTCTTTTTTTTCGTGTTCTACAAACCCTAAAAAAATATCAAGGTATATATAGTATCCTGGCCCAAAACAGTTTCCCAAACGTATTAGGAAATTGGAAAAAAACTGATTCCTATCGATCAGACCATGTGTGTCGGTCGACCGGCCAGGACGCGCTATTTTACAGGGTTTTCGTGTATGTTTTCCCCGGTGATCTAGCGTCGGTTGACCGGTTGACCACTCTCGGTCGATCGTCATCAAGCTCCGGTCAACCGGCCAGAGTGAGTTTCTTGCCTCGTTTTCTGCCGTCGCTTCGGTCGATCGGATCTCCTCCATCGGTCGACCAACCGGAGATTTTTCAGCCTCGCAGAATTGCTTCAGGTTTCGTTCTTCACACGGCCAAAACCAACAACTGATAATGTTATAATTACAAGAGAGAGAATTAGAAGCATCCTGATTACTAATCGAATAGCTGAACATGGGAAGTTTATTATTTACTTTTTTTTCAGCAAAGGCCGCATCAAGGCGCTAAAGGGAAGAAGGTTAATAAATCAAGAATCATCACTTGAAATCTGACAGAATACCACGACACTGATGACTAATTATCATAAGAGAGCAGACATTTAGCAGACAAGCATTAGCACAAAGTTGCAAGAGCAAGTCTTTCTGAAATTACTTTCTCCATTATAAAATGAATTATTAAGAAGAAAAGGCTAAAGAGTATATAAAGTTCATGATAAAATATTCCCCCCAGAATCAGAGGTCTGCTAGATTCTCAATTATGATGTTATATGATAATGTGGGCCATCAATAAGACCTGTACTACAATAAAACTTACGGAGTTGATATGGCATCCAGGGAACATCGATCTCTTATTTTTTGTGCGCGCGCTATGAGGTGCATGCACGAGATCGATAAGAAAGATTCCAACCCTACCAACTTCTGTTTCCTTTTTTATGTTCAAATTACGTAGTAGCCAAATTAATGGAGATTCACCTCGCTTTCCTCTTAGTTCAGTGTAAGCTTTCAGCATCATGCATTAGCAAAGGAATGGACGTTCATCGAACTGGCAAAAAGGAGGGGATGAGATAATCCCACTGTCTATGGCATTGGGCACATTATTGGGAGAGTTAATTAGCACCACATACGTCCTAGGATAGGATGTCTCCCTACTTTCGTTAGACTTTTTCTAGTGAGAGAAGATACCATGTGTTAGCTATCCTTTAAAGAAGATCTCATGTCCACGAAAGCAATTTAACGCTCATGGTGTGTTTGCCGTTTAAGGATAAAGCTAGCTAATCTATTTGTAATAGACAAGGTTGAAATGTGAACATGTTGTAGAGGATAAAATTATAACACTTTAACTCTCACCATAATAATTTTGTTGCCCAGAAAAAGAATTCAAAATGATACCAATGAAGCTCAAGTTCAAATATTGATTTTAGAAAAGTACCCTGTTGGGAATAATAGCTGTTTAGACAAAGATTAACACGAATTAAGTTTTAAACAGTTAATAGAAATTAGATAAAAACAGATAACTGTTATAGCTCAGAAATAAAATTCAAAGGAAAGTAAATAAAAGTTAGAAATACGGCCTGATGGTCGAGGCGTGCAAGCACTGTCCTAAGAATCTAATTGCCCCCTCTCGTACAGGGCTACGCGGCAAAAGTTCCCGGAGATACAACGACCCTCGGTCAGGCGACCTCCTTCTCGTCGGTACGAGCTTCAAGAAGATTTTGCGAATTCTTCTCGACTTTCAGGGAACCAGCAAATCGTAACAGTGAGCAAATGTAAGAGGAATAACAAAGAAGAAGAAGAAGAAGAAGAAGAGCTTATTTGTAATTCGCTGTGTTAAACTCTTCGGATTTTAGATCCTTTTATAGGGAAAAACAGTCGTTACTCATAAATCCCGTAATTAACACGTTTTAATTACTCACCCATTAATGTATTAATGTTAGCCGTTTTTTGTCATTTAAATCCATAAATCCGTGGTATTTTAATTATAACAGTTACAAAATATTTAATCCTAACCGTTACAAAATGTTTATCACATGTTAATTGTTCAAAAATAAAAATTATATTTTAATTATTCAAAAATAAAAATATAGTAGATTAAGGGCCCATTAATCCGGAGCTGCATTCGTGTGCGCGCGCCACCCGACCCGACCCGAACCCGAGCCCGAGCCCGGCCCGGCCGGCACGTGCGTGTGTGGTGTGGAGCATAACCTTTTATTTTCTTTTAGGCATAGGAGAGAAAGGGAAGGCTTATAAAGACCATTCCTTTCTATCTCATTTCCTATGTGAGACTAAACTTTTTCTCTTTTCCTCTACAAACCCAAATTTTAAGTTACAACTCCAACAATCCCCCACATAACTTAAAACTTAAAGTAACTCAGAAATAACAGTAAAAGAAGAACTTAAAAACAAATAAATAAGATTGCTGGTTCCCTTATACTATGTAATAGGTGGAGGTACCTTTCGGTTTGAACCTTCACTTAGTGACAGTTGTATAGATCCGTGAGAGCTTGGTGGACTATGCCTTGAACCAGTCTCATTTATCGGATTTCTATAGAAAACACACATAGTATAGTTTTGAAGAATTCTAAATGGGTTGCGCTATTATCGGCCTTGCGCAGGTATCTTTCATGTGTGTTACTAGGGAGCAGCCCTGTTCCCATAGTCGCGGCCTCACAACTACACACATATAGGTGAATCCTAATAAGGATGCGAGCAAGTAAGCATCCTGCCTCATGGGTCTTGGATTCATTAAGAGTTTAACTCAACCTTTCACTTGCTTTTTATGAGCACTGATCACCCTAGGGATGAGAGCAAATAAATTCAGTGCTCCTCACAATTAATCACTCATTCAGTTTGTTTCTACCCATTGAACCTCTGCGAGGTTGGGTTGCCACTGCAGTGATTTTTCTTATTGGCTTAATCCCATCCCCCTCGATGATTCTAGGACCACTACCCTAGATAAGCCTTTAGTTAAGTGATCTGCAAGATTTTTCTCTGATCGTACAAAGTCTAAGGCTATTATATGATTTTTCATCTTATATCTCAAGGATTTGTGTCGCACTTTCAAGTGTCGATTCATTTTCACATCTGCATTCTCTTGATGGCATTTGTCAATCGCTGACCTATAATCTCAATGAATAAAAATAGCTGGTAATGGTTTTTGCATTAGTAGAATTTCAGTTAGCAAATCTTTCAACCATTCAGCTTCTATACTAGTAGTATCAAGGGCTATCATTTCTGATTCCATTGTACTTCTAGCCATTACAATTTATTTAGTAGATTTCTATGAGATAGCTCCTCCTCCTAAAAGAAACACAAATCCTGTGGTGGATTTTACATCTACTGAGTCACTAATCCAATTTGCATCTGAATAACCTTCTAGTACAGATGGATAACCTTTATAGTGTAAACCATAATTCATAGTTCCTTTTAGGTATCTCAAAACTCTTTCTAGAGCATCCCAATGACTCTTATCAGGATTTGATGTATATCCACTAAGTCTATTTACTGCATAAGCAATGTCAGGTCTTGTGTAGTTTGTTAGGAATCCTAATGATCCAATTATTTGTGCGTATTCTCTTTGTAATTGAGGATAATCTGTATTTTTTTTAGATGTACATTAGATCATTTGGAGTAGAAACAAGTTTACAGTTTGGATCATAAAAGTTCTTGAGAATTTTCTCTATATAATGTGATTGTGACAGCACATATCCATTCTCATTCTTTAAGATTTTAGTGTTAAGAATTAAATCAGCTTGACCTAAATCTTTCATGTCAAAATTTTGTGATAAAAAGTGTTTGATATCATTTATGATTTGTATGTTAGAACCAAAAATAAGAATATCATCAACATATAAGCATAATATCACAATTTTGTTGTTATTATCTATTTTATAATATACACACTCATCTGTTTGATTAATTACAAATCCATAAGATAGTATAATTTCATCAAATTTCATATGACATTGTTTTAGAGCTTGTTTGAGACCATATAGTGATCTAATAAGTTTGTATACTTTCTTTTCTTGTCCAGAAGCTATAAATCCCTCAGGTTGATCCATATAGATTTCTTCATCTAAATCTCCATTTAAGAATGCAGTTTTAACATCCATTTGATGTATTATTAATTTGTGAATAGATGCTAGAGCTATAAGGACTCTAATGGTAGTAATCCTAGCTACTGGAGAATAGACATCAAAATAATCAATACTAGATTTTTGGGTATATCCTTTAGCTACTAATCTGGCCTTATATTTATCTATTGTTCCATCTGGTCTGAGTTTCTTCTTAAATACCCATTTACATCCTATAGTTTTACAACCTGAAGGAAGATCAGTTAGTTCCCAAGTATGATTTTGAACTATAGATTGTATCTCATTATTTATAGCTTCCTTTCAAAATGGAGCATCTACTAATTTCATTGCATCTTCAAATATAATTGGAGAATCTTCTACAAGTAATGCACAGAAATCTTCATGGACCTTTTCTATTCTAGTTCTTTTACTTCTCCTAGGCTCCTCTGGACTTTCTAGTGGTCTAATTTGGTTAGAACTAGGATCTGAATTACTAGAGCTAGGGTTTGTGTTGTTTACTCTGGTCTTGTAAGGAAAAATACTTTCAAAGTAATGTGCATCCCTAGCTTCAATTATGGTGTTTTTGGCTATCTCATTAATGTCAGAGTTGATTATTAAAAATCTATTTGCATTACTATCAGAAGCATAGCCAATGAAAATTCCATCTATAGTTTTAGGTCCAATCTTCTTTCTCTTATTCTTAGGTATTTTAACTTTTGCTAAGCACCCCCACACTTTTAGGTGATCCAAATTAGGGTGTCTATTCTTCCAAATTGTGTAAGGGGTTTTATCAGATTTCTTGAATGGAATTCTATTTAGTATATGATAGGCAGTCATGAGAGCTTCTCCCCATAAATTTTTTGGCACACCAGAATTAATTAACATTGAGTTTACCATGTCCATTAGTGTTCTATTCTTTCTCTCAGCTACTCCATTAGACTGGGGTGTATATGGAGCAGTTATTTCATGAATAATTCTATTCTCTTCACAGAATTGTTTTAATTCATTAGAAGTGTACTCACCACCTCTATCTGATCTTAGTATTTTAATTTTCCTATCCAACTGGTTTTCAACTTTTGCTTTCTATATTTTGAATTTGTTTATGACTTCATCTTTGGTCTTAATTAAGTAGAGGTAACAATATTTAGAGCAACCGTCTATAAAAGTTACAAAATATTTGTTACCTCCTCTAGTTGTTCTTCCTGAATTACAAACATCACTATGGATGAGTTCTAATATCTCAGAATCTCTATCAATAGTTTTAAATGGTTTCTTAGGAAGTTTGGCTTCTACACATATTTCACATTTTTCATCATCTTTTATATTAATCTTTGGAATTATATTGAGATGCATCAATGTTTTAATTGAATTATAATTCACATGTCCTAATCTTTGATGCCAAGTGATAGAAGGTTCAATATTCAAAGCTATTAGAGATGCAAGAGTAGAATTCTTAACATTCAATTTAAAAAGACCATCACATAAAAAACATTTACTAATGAAGTTCAATCCCTTAGTTATTACAACTTTATTTGATTCAAAAAAAAGTTTGTAGCCTTGTTGCACTAATAAAGATCCGCTAATTAGATTTCTCCTAATATCTGGTACATGATGGACATCCTGCAGGATCAAAGTCTTATCCGAAGTCAGCTTTAGGTTGATCCGACCTATTCCAGATATAGGAGCCATATTATTATTTCCCATTGTCACAGTTCCTCTACTTGAGACCTGATAGGTGGAAAACAAAGATTGATTAGAGCAAACGTGAATATTAGCTCCAGTGTCAATCCACCAATCATTTGCTTGAAAGGTCATGTTTACTTCAGGGGTGAAGAGAATAGACACGAAAGCAGTCTCAGCTGAACTGGAAGTCACCATGTTTACTTGTGACTTATTAGGTGGAGGTCCTCCCTTCCTAGGCTTGGGTGGTTCTGTATTCTTGTAAAAGAAGTCCTTATCAAGGTGGTTGGTTCGTCCACAAACGAAACATGCTCGACGTTCAGCTCCTTCCTTCTTTTGAAAGTGGACAGGGTTCTTATTTTGATGAAAGGATTTCTTCTTAAATGTTTTATTTTGATTTTGGTGGAAGGGACGTTTCTTGTGTTGGGGAAAGGGTTTGGATTCAACATTGTTTACTTTGGCTTCTTTGGGTTCAGATTTTGTCACATTTTTCTCCCTGAGTCTATGTTGCTCTTCAATTCTAATAGAATTCAACACTTGCTCTTGGGTAAGATCTCCTTAGGTATGGTTAAGGTTTTTGGCAAAACCTGATCAGGACTCGGGAAGTTTGTCTATAAGACAGGCTATCTGAAATGTTTCATCTAAGATAGATCCATTCACTTTTAATAGGTGAACTATATGTTCAAATTCATGAATTTGCTCATTCATTAGTTTAGAATCTACCATTTTAAATTTGTTAAAATCAGAAGCTTTAAATCTTTTAATTCCCATATCATCTAGACCATACTTTTTCTCTAGTGTTTCCCACAGAACTTTAGCATTAGTGATAGTATAATATATATCATATAACCTATCAGATAAAGCTCCTAAGATTCTATGTAGATAATGATATTCTATTTCTTGAGGTGTTCTCGGGATAGGAATGGAATCTGTGGAGGAAGATGAAGAAGATTGTCTAGTAACTGGTCTAGATGAAGATGGGTTATCTGGTTCTATGGCAGTTATTAGATATAGAGTTGTTAACCAAAATCTCATTTGGTTTTGCCAACGATGGAAATTGTTCCCATCAAACTTCTCTGGTTTAGCAGACATAATTTCACTTGTAGCCATAATCTGATGATGAATGAATAGTTTTGTTATTATAATGCAACAGAAATATATAAAACATTCATTCAACAGAATTATCATGCAGTGTAACATTTCGTTTTTAAGAATTGCAGACAACATTAATATAAAAAGCAGAATGCTAATCATGATACTATTCTAAACTGCTCAATTAGATTCTTGGATTGTTGGGAATAATAGCTGTTTAGACAAAGATTAACACGAATTAAGTTTTAAACAGTAAATAGAAATTAGATAAAAACAGATAACTGTTATAGCTCAGAAATGAAATTCAAAGGAAAGTAAATAAAAGTTAGAAATACGGCCTGATGGTCGAGGCGTGCAAGCACTGTCCTAAGAATCTAATTGCCCCCTCATGTACAGGGCTACGCGGCAAAAGTTCCCGGAGATACAACGACCCTCAGTCAGGCGACCTCCTTCTCGTCGGCACGAGCTTCAAGAAGGTTTTGCGAATTCTTCTCGACTTTCATAGAACCAGCAAATCATAACAGTAAGCAAATGTAAGAGGAATAATAAAGAAGAAGAAGAAGAGCTTATTTGTACTTCGCTGTGTTAAACTCTTCGGATTTTAGATCCTTTTATAGGGAAAAACAGGCGTTACTCATAAATCCCGTAATTAACACGTTTTAATTACTCACCCATTAATGTATTAATGTTAGCCATTTTCTGTCATTTAAATCCATAAATCCGCGGTATTTTAATTATAACAGTTACAAAATATTTAATCCTAACCGTTACAAAATATTTATCACATGTTAATTGTTCAAAAATAAAAATTATATTTTAATTATTCAAAAATAAAAATGTAGCAGATTAAGGGCCTATTAATCCGGAGCTGCATTCGTGTTCGCAGGTCGTGTGCGCGCGCCACCCGACTCGAACCCGAGCCTAAGCCCGGCCCGGCCGGCGCGTGCGTGTGTGGTGTGGAGCATAACCTTTTATTTTCTTCTAGGCATAAGAGAGAAAGGGAAGGCTTATAAAGACCCTTCCTTTCTATCCCATTTCCTATGTGGGACTAAACTTTTCCTCTTTTCCTCTACAAACCCAAGTTTTAAGTTACAACTCCAACAACCCCTACATAAAATAGCTCACGTTTCGATTCATAAAAAGTGAATAAGAACGGACCTGAGGGGCATGGATCTCACCTGCGAGCTTCAACGGGGTGCGAGCTTCGATGTGGAGCTCGCCTGGACTTGTGGATAGGTAAGGGCGGTTAGGCGATGAAACTCGCCTGCTGAGATCGATCTCGCCTGAAGGGGTCGAAGTCGTCTGAAGATGTCAAACCTCGCCTGAGAGCGGGGCTCGCCTGCGGGCAAGGGGAGCGAGCTCGTGTGGACCTCGCCTGAGGGTGAGGTGTGAGGCGTGGGCTGGAGCTTGCCTTATGTGAATGGGAGCCAGGTGGAACCAGCTGTGCTTGCCTAAGGGTTTACCTATAAAAGGGAAACCCTATCCTCTTGATATATTGAGCAGAACTTCTTGGCGGTGGGATTTATTTTTCCTCTGTGTTTTTGAGCTCTCATTTATCCCAGCTCTCAAGAATTAAAGAAAGGGGAGTTGAGGAATTATTGGAGGGGGGGGGCTGAAATTAAGAGGGAGAGTTTTGAGGAGAAATTGAGCAGTGATTTTTAGATAAAAAGCCATTTGCTGTTGTATTGAGAGATCTCAGGTTTGAGATCTTCTCCTTGAAAGCTGTAATTTTCTGTGATTAAATAAGAAATTATTTGTGCCGCTCTAGTGGATGTCGGCAAATTTTCGAACCACATAAATATCTGTGTTTGTGATTGGCTTGTCATATTTGTTAGATTGTGACCGTGTTAGGTTTATTTCTCTTCTCTCATGCCTCACAGATTCGGTCGGTGTGCAAGTACGCTTCCACAAAGGCGCGCAACAATTGGTATCGGATCTCAGATTTGAGATCTAGGGTTTTGACATTGGATGGAGGAAGATTCAGTTTGGAAGCTTGGTTCTTGGAGTTCTAGGCTTCAGTGGAGATAGCGTTAAGGAGTATCGTGGTGATCTTGCTTTCCTTGTATAGTTAGGAGATTAATTTGGAATCCGATTTAGGGTTTAGTTTGGTATCTTCTTAATTCTATCAAAGTTTGGATCTTTTTTTGGAATTCGAAGGTTGTGAGTATGAGAAAAGTAATTGGAGAAAGCAGCAAGACTATGTTGGATACAATTCAAATTGGTTTTTAGAACACTAAGATTAGTGTAGTAAAATATGATGGCAAAATCAACTTTGGTTTATGGATGACCGACGTATAGGACGCGCTCAATGCTAAGAATTTGGAGGAAACCATCATGGTCCATGAGAGGCCACCAAAATATGAAGAGGTGGTATGAGAAAAGATGAATATGAACATTTGTGGGGTGATCAGGTCTTGTTTAGAAAAAGAGCTGAAGTATGATGTGATTGGGGTGATATCTATAATGAAGATGTGGAAAATTCTCAACAATAAGTAACTTACGAAGAGTGTTGCGAACCGTTTATACTTGCTGTGAAAATTCAGATTTCAGATTTCAGATGTCCAGAGGCACCTCACTAGTAGTTCATGTGAACAACTATACAAAGTTATTGTCGGACTTGGCAAATGTGGATGAGAATATCACAAATGAGTACAAGGCTATTATTCTTTTGGGCTCCTTACTGGATGAGGAGTATGATACCTTCATGCTTACTTTATTGAATGAGCGATCTTCCATCATGTATAGTGAAGTTACTAATGCTTTGAGTAACTATGATTTGAGGAGGAAGGATAAAGAAACATCACGTCCTAGTACTTCAGGAGAGACCTTGGCGACGAGAGGTAGAAGCCCATATCTGAAAGGTGACAATAGAGGTAGGTCAAAGTCTAGAGACCATTACCAGTTAGCTAAGAACCAGTTTGTGTTCTGCAAGGAACAGAGATATTAGAAGAGAGACTGCCCGAATCTTAAGGAGAAGGAGAATGACAAAAGGAAGGGCCAGAAGGCCAATGAGGTGAACATTGCGAGAGGAGATGATTCAGATGATTCAAATTTTTTCTTTTGATTACTCTAGAGGTGAACCATTTGGATGCATCAGATTGGATGTTAGATTCTGGCGCTACCTATCATATGACTCCTAGGTGAGATTGGTTTGTATCATTTGAGAGAGTTGATGGGGGTGTTGTAGTCATGGGAAATTGTTTGGTGGAAATTTTGTAGTAAAAAGACAATGAAAGAAATTTGATTTGTATTCTCTTAATCTCAATTACAATTTAGATTTCCTGATTACAAAAGAGAGGAGAATGATCTAGATTCTCTCCTTTGTTTAATTCTGGGTTCTTCACGGTGGTGATGAGATGCCTCCCTCGAATACTCGTGTCGAGTTTGCTTCTCGTTGACGATCTGACGTCTTGTTTTACTGGAACATGATCTTCTCCTCACGATTTAATGTTATGGAGAACTTGCGTGGTAAGTTTTAGAACTCTTGATGAGTTGATTGATCTTAACCGTAATTGGTTAGACAAGCCAAAGATCTCTTTTTTGCTGCCTAGGAGAAGGATCCAAAAGCCAGCCCTCAACTAAGCTGATTTCTTAGTTATTTATAAGGGATTAAGGGGTATAATTGTCCCCCTAAATTTGCTCTTAAGTAGGGCTAATCGGATATAACCACCCCTTAAATCACTCCTGAGCGGAGTTGTGATCCCCTCAGATCGTGGGAAATGGTTTTGAAACCGTTCAGCTCGTGTTTAAATGAGTCAAACGCAAAAATTCGTGTTCTGGTGCGAATTTTGCGTTCAAACGCAGTGTCTGGAAGCTTGAACGTAGTATCTGAAAGCTCGGACGCAGCGATTGGAAGCTCATTTGGTTGTTTGTTGGAAGCTGCGTTTGACAGCGGATGAAAGCTACGTTAACAGCTTTCGGAGGCTGCGTTTGTGGCCGAACATGAGCTACGTTGGTAGCTGGATCTGAACTATGTTTGTAGCGTTTAGAGCTGAATTTGAGCTGCGTTTGCAGCCAGGTTTGACCTGCGTCCGTGATCGAATTAGTGTTGTGTCTTGATGATGGTACGCGGGGAGGACATCCACGTCTTGGTTTGAAGAGACCGTCGATTTGTAGTAATATTTTGTCAGAGCGTTGCAAAGATCGTCATTTTGTAATCTTTGGTTTACCTCTTTAATATGTGAGAGTCGTCAGATTGTAACTCCTGATGCTGATTGTGAAGGTTGTTGATTAGAGCTTCCATCAGTTGTCGTGAAGGTCGTCACATTGTAACATTCAACGATCTACGTAAAAGTCTTCCAATTGTAGCCTTCTGGAAGTCGTCAGATTATAACTTTCATCATCGGTGTTTGATGGAGAATTAGTTATCTATTGTGATTTTTTAGACAGCCTACAGATACCCCTCCAAAGTTTTCAAAAGTTCACGGTTGACTGGGACGAATTTTCGAAATACTTTGGATCTCAACTCTGATCTTGAAGCTATTGATTCCTTATCGTAAAGGAGTCATTCTCTACACTCGCTTCAAAGGCATCTTGGTTGAAGGGATTTTCCATGCAGGACCTCCATTCAGCTGATGGGCCTGCAAACATTGATAGGATTTTTGTTAAACCCTCAGTCATCAACGGATTTGATAAGCCTTTACCGACTACCGTTTGAGTTGGGCTAGCATGTGAATTATTTGAATCCGTTTTACGTGTAACGTTGTGCTAAGAGAATAAACCCTCTTAGACTTGATGCTATGATTTTGAATACATAGACTTTGTCATTTTTACGGGAAAATACTAACCGGCGACGCGTGTTAGGCGTAGACTTATCTCTAATTAGGGATCGAGATAAAGTCCCCCATACGTGTAAGGCATGGATTTAGGCGTTATTAATAACAACCTGCCATGATGTTGGCGTGAGCTTTACCATTTTTACGGGAATGCGCTACCCGACAGCATGTGTTAGATGCAGACTTATCTCTATTTAGGGATCGAGATAAAGTCCCTCATACGTGAAAGGCATAGATTTTTGGTGCTATGATGTTGAATACGTAGGCTTCGTTGCTGTTTCTTCCTGTGTTACTTGAAACACTGAAAGAAAGTTGAAAGCGCCAGAGGTGTTGTATTAACTTGACATGAATTTTTACTTAGAGTGAAATTTAGAAATTTTCTTCATTATCACTAGGATAATTCTAGAAAATCTTTAATTCGCTGAGGATTTTATAATGAAAACTTGCTATTCTTGTTGAAAAATAATTAACAAGTTCATTGGGGGCGTTTGACTGTTAGAGGTGTGATGTTAACCTAACAGTATTTTATGGACCTATCGCTCTATTGAAGAGAGTCGATAAGTTGATTTGGTCGTCAGAGGTGTGATGTTAACTTAACGGGTTTGTGGACCTATCGCTCTATTAAGGAGAGTTGATAAGTTGATTGTCAGAGGTTTGGTGTTAACATGACAGGAATTTGTTACGATCGGGATAACTTTGTGGACTTATCATCCTATTGAAGAGAGACGATAAGTTAATTGTCAGAGGTTTGGTATTAATGTGACAGGATTTGTGTTGCGATTAGAGCAACTTTGTGGACCTATCGCTCTATTGGAGAGAGTCAATAAGTGGATTTTATCAGAGGTGTGGGATTAACATGACAGGATTTGTGTTGCGATTAGAGAAACTTTATAGACTCATCATCCTATTGACGAGGATTGATAAGTAAATTTGTCAGAGGTGTGATATTAACGTGACAGGAAGAATATTGTGACCGGGACAATTTTGTGGGCTTATCATCCTATTGACGAGGATTGATAAGTGGATTGTCAGAGGTATGATGTTAACATGACAATAGAACGTTGCGATCGGAGCAACTTTATGGACTTATCATACTATGGACGAGGATTGATAAGTGGATTGTCAGAGGTATGATGTTAACGTGACAAGAGAATGTTGCGATCGGAGCAACTTTGTGGACTTATCATCCTATTGACGACGATTGATAAGTGGATTTGTCAGAGGTATGATGTTAACGTGACAAGAGAATGTTGTGATCGGAGCAACTTTGTGAACTTATCATCCTATTGACGGATTGATAAGTGGATTGTCAGAGGTTTTTGATATTAATGCGACAAGAGAATGTTGCGATCAGAGCAACTTTATGGACTTATCATCCTATTGATGAGGATTGATAAGTGGATTTGTCAGAGGTATGATGTTAACGTGATAAGAGAATGTTGCGATCGGAGCAACTTTGTGGACTTATCATACTATTGACGAGGATTGATAAGTGGATTGTTAGAGGTTTTTGATATTAAGGTGACAAGAGAATGTTGCGATAGGAGCAACTTTGTGGACTTATCATCCTATTGAAGAGGATTGATAAGTGGATTGTCAGAGGTTTTTTATATTAACGTGACAAGAGAATGTTACGATTGGAGCAACTTTGTGGACTTATCATCCTATTGACGAGGATTGATAAGTGGGTTGTCAGAGGTATGATGTTAACGTGACAAGAGAATGTTGCGATCGGATCAACTTTGTGGACTTATCATTCTATTGACGAGGATTAATAAGTGGGTTGTCAAAGGTATGATGTTAACATAACAAGACAATATGTACTTGTGACTTACACAAGATTTTGGGAATTAGCGTCTCACTGGGGAAACTTGCTAGGTGAGTTTATTATCAGAAGCGATGAGTTTTAATACTTATGATTTGAATAAGATTTTGAAAACTTAGTGTCTTGCTGGGGAAGATTGCGATTTGAGCAATTTTGAGGACCTATCTTCCTATTAACAAGGATTGATAAGTTGATTGTCAGAGGTGTATTGTTAACGTGACAAATTAGGAGTGATGCAAGCTGCATTCATACTCTGTGGGGTGATGATCGTCAGAAGTGTAATGTTAACTTGATGATGTGAAAGATTCGTTACTCTTAATCTAATGGATTCCAAGTAACCAACCCCCAATCTTGATTAAGACTTAGAAGGAGAAGAAAAAAGGTAGGCAAGGCACATCGCCTAGTGGGGCACTATCCATGAAGTCGGAATAGAAACACATCACATGGTAGACCATTATCTGATGAGTTTGACTATCAGAGGTAACTGTTAACGTGATAGTTTTGGTGGACCCGCCATCCTATTGAAAAAGATTGGCAAGTTGATGGACTATCAGAGATAACTGTTAACGTGATAGTTTTGTGGACCTGCCATCCTATTGAAGATGATTGGCAAATTGAATTTGGAGAAAATTGACTAGCAGAGGTGATCATTAACATGGTAATTTTGATGGACCCGCCATCCTATTGAAGAGGATTGGTAAGTTGATGGACTATCAGAGATAACTATTAACGTGATAGTTTTGTGAACCTATCACCCTATTGAAGAGGATTGGCAAATTAAATTTGTAGAAAATTGACTATCAGAGATGATCATTAACAGGATAATTTTGATGGACCCGCCATCCTATTGAAGAGGATTAGCAATTTAATGGACTATCAGAGGTAACTATTAACGTGATAGTTTTGTGGACCTGCCACCCTATTGAAGAGGATAGGCAAATTGAATTTGGAAAAAATTGACTATCAGAGGTGATCATTAACATGATAATTTTGATGGACCCGCCATCCTATTGAAGAGGATTGGCAAGTTGATGGACTATCAGAGGTAACTGTTAACGTGATAGTTTTGTGGACCTGCCACCCTATTGAAGAGGATTAGCAAATTAAATTTGTAGAAAATTGACTATCAGAGGTGATCATTAACATGATAATTTTGATGGACCCGCCATCCTATTGAAGAGGATTGGTAGGGGAATTTAGGGAAAATGACCATCAGAGGTGTTCATTAACATGATAGTTTTTACTGATGATAACTCAAAAAATTTATCACTCATAATCTAATGAACTACAAGTAAATCAACCCCCAGTCTTAAACAAGTGCAAGGGGAAAAAGGGTAGACATGACATATCGCCTAGTGGGGCACTATCCATGAAGTCGGAATAGAGGCACATCACTTGGTAGGCCATTATCTGATGAGTTTGACTATCAGAAGTAACTGTTAACGTGATAGTTTTGGTGGACCCGCCATCTTATTGAAGAAGATTAGCAAGTTGATGGACTATCAGAGGTAACTGTTAACGTGATAGTTTTGTGGACCTGCCACCCTATTGAAGAGGATTGGCAAATTGAATTTGGAGAAAATTTACTATCAGAGGTGAACATTAACATGATAATTTTGATGGACCCGCCATCCTATTGAAGAGGATTGGTGAAGAAATTTAGGGGAGAACGACTATCAGAGGTGTTCATTAACGTGATAGTTTTTACTGATGACAACTCAAAAAATTTATTACTCATAATCTAATGAACTACAAGTAAATCAACCCCCAGTCTTAAACAAGTGCAGGGGGGAAAAAGGATAGACATGGCATATCGCCTAATGAGCCACTGCCTAACGAGTTTGACTATCAGAGGTAATTGTTAACGTGATAGTTGTTAGACCTACCATCCTACTAAAGAGAATTAGCTTCAGTGGTCGTAGTATCTTTCCCTTCTGACTAAGAAGATTGGACTTGGTCTGATTGCTCAGGTTGATCCTGCTTACTTTGTTCTTCAGCTTTGATCCTGACAATAATCTTTTGAGCATGTTCACCTTGAGAGATTAGTTGTCTCCAGAAACGATATTCTGTAACCCTTATTTGTGCTAGAAGGTCGGTCTGCAAGTTGTGTCGACATGTCTCTACTAAGGTAGACTGTTGTGTCGACATGTCTCCACTAAGGTAGACTGTGTCATACTTGACGAACATCGTAGAGTAATGTTTCTGAATCTCTTGACGAAAGCTTTGACGGACTCCCTCTTCTTCTACTTAGTAGCGAGAAGGGATGGATGGAGACTTCCGTATCCTCTTCAAAGAATCTTGACAGGAAGAGTCTCTCTAGATCTATCCACTTTTGGATACATCCCGCAGGCAGCTTCCTAAACCATTCAAAGGCAACTCCCTTGGGGGGTGCCAATGAACAATCGAGCCAGTATGGCATCGTTTGATATCACATTTCTAGTCTGTGACTTGAAATGATAGATATGTTGGTTCGGTGATCCCGTGCCGTCAAAAGTTTGTAACGTCGGGACCTCAAACTTTGGAGGATAAGGGACTGCATCCCATTCGGCTGGATAGGGCCTGACAACTCCCTCATCTTGGAGCTCGCTTCTGTTAGCAATGACATTTAGACGGGCTTCTAATTCCTCGATTTTAGCCGACTAAGGATTTTGCTCATTCTCAGCTTCTCTTCCTTCACCAGAGGAAGATTCCAGGTTGTGGGTTCATTGGTCAGAAGTAGCATTATCAACTACTTTTCCCTCCCTTTCGCTTGTGTGAAGTCGGGATGAAGACGCTTTTTCTCTCAGGGAAGATTCTTGCCTAGGTGGCGAATCTGTCTTCTGAGATTTGGCCTTGTCTACACGATTTGAGTCAACAGGGCCATGAGTTCATTGATGGCCTCCTGCTGAGATTTGAGTATGGCCTCCTGCTCATCAAGTCTCTTCGTGAGATCTTCATGGTTTCCCATCATATAAGCGGAGCTCTTATATTCAACAAAAGAGCTTGATGATTGGGATTCTGCAATGGCTGAGTGTTCATCATCGGAATTGGTTCCTCTGGCTAACCTCTGATAGTTGATAGGGGGAATAGCTCCTGTTCGTGTTCGAGTGCGTTGGTAGATTCCTTCAAACTCGTTAGCGATTTCTCTAACGGTCGGTGAACGATTTGTCTCAGAGTCATTCAAACTAGGACCTAAGGCTTTCCCTCTATCGATCACATTGATAGTGACCCCAGGATACTCAGTCTCTGGAGACTTCTTCCTGTGAGAACGTCGTCGTTGGTTAGGCAAAGCAACGTTCGTAAATTGGTCGAACACCAATAGTTTGGCCATATATGAGCAGCATTGACATCCTGAGAGGACCGTAGGAATCAGTCGTTCACATTGGAATGAACGAATGACTTGTTGTATCGATCTTTCTCTCGATATGAACACTCTCAAATCTGTTGCAAAGACTCGAAAAGAGTTGCTCGCTGATCGTGAGGTTTGAATTGGAACCCCCAGTCCATGATTGGACGGGACTGGCTCCTGATGAACATGGATCTGGTTAAGATACCTTGAATCCATGGACTTTTTATATCCGCCCCTCAATCTAGTCGCGCTTCGTAGAGTATTCGGAGGTCTCGCTCTATGGTATACACCAGGTTCTGTATTGGATTTCGTTACCCGAACGCATGCTTGAGCTCCAGGTTTAGCTGGTGAAACACAGTCCTGAGATCTGCGTTCAGTCTTATTCACACAGTGCCTATGTTTGGTCTCATAGACGCGAGGCTTACGTTCTGGAGCAGAAACGAGAGCACATGGTCGCGTTTAGGCTCACAAACACGAAGCTCGTGTTGACTTGAGGATCGGCATTCTCAGATATGTGCTCGTCGTAAGGATGTCCTCCTCCGTCGAGCGGCGTTATTCTTAGCCTGCTTCAAGGCCTTTGTAGCGACGTCACCATATGTGTTGATTAAGTTTGTCGCCTCAATAGGCCTCTCACGACCCGATACCTGTCGTCTTAGCGCGGGTTTGACTGAAGCTGAGCCCACTCCATCGGAGGAGGGACTGTCCGAGAAATCTGGCCCAAGGGATAGGTTTTCCTTTAGCGATTCGGCTATAATTGGAGCATTTGGAGCTTTAGTCTCTTTGGAGACTTTGCGGATCTTACGCATAGCCTTGGGGCTAAGGGATCCAGAGGAAAGAGCTTCCTCGTACTTGGCTTGATCAAACTCTACAACGAGAGTTTCCACAGTCGTTCCAGCGAGATGGACATCGGATTGCGCCACCACCTCTTCGTCAAAGAAGCTAGTCCCCAGCGGAGTCGCCATCTTTTGTTTGATGGAAATTTTATAGTAGAAAGATAATGAATGAAATTTGATCTGTATTCTCTCAATTTTAATTACAATTTAGATTTCCTGATTTCAAAAGAGAGGAGAATGGTCTAGATTCTTCCATTTGTTTAATTCTGGGTTCTTTACGGTGGCGATGGGATGCCTTCCTCGAATGCTCATTTCGAGTTTGCTTCTCGTTGACGATCTGACGTCTTATTTCACTAGAATATGATCTTCTCCTCACGATTTGACATTGTGAAGAACTTGCGTGGCAAGTTTTAGAACTCTTGATGAGTTGATTGATCTTAACCGTAATTGGTTAGACAAGCCAAAGATCTCTTCTTTGCTGCCAAGGAGAAGGATCCAAAAGGCAGCCCCCAACTAAGCTAATTTCTTAGTTATTTATAAAGGATTAAGGGGTGTAACCATCCCCCTTAATTCGCTCTTAAGTAAGGCTAATAGGATGTAACCGCCCCTTAAATTACTCCTGAGTGGAGTTGTGATCCCCTCAGATCGTGGGAAACGGTTTTAAAACCGTTCAGCTCGTGTTTGAATGAGTCAAACGCAAAAATCCGCGTTCTGGTGTGAATTTTGCGTTCAAACGCAGTGTCTGGAAGCTTGAACGCAGTATCCGAAAGCTCGGACGTAGCGGCTGGAAGCTCATTTGGATGTTTGTTGGAAGTTGCGTTTGGCAGCGGATGAAAGCTGCATTAGCAACTTTCGGAGGCTGCGTTTGTGGCCGAACATGAGCTGCGTTGGTAGCTGGATCTGAACTGCGTTTGTAGTGTTTGGAGTTGAATTTGAGCTGCGTTTGCATCCAGGTTTGACCTGCGTCCGCGGTCGAATTGGTGTTGTGTCTTGATGATGGTACGCGGGGAGGACTTCCACGTCTTGGTTTGAAGAGACCGTCGATTTGTAGTCTCTTTCTGTCAGAGCATTGCAAAGATCGTCATTTTGTAATCTTTGCTTTAGCTCTTTGATATGTGAGAGTCGTCAGATTGTTACTCCTGATGCTGATTGTGAAGGATGTTGATTAGAGCTTCTATCAGTTATCGTGAAGGTCGTCAGATTGTAACCTTCAGCGATCTACGTAAAAGTCTTCCAATTGTAGCTTTCTGGAAGTCGTCAGATTGTAACTTTCATCATCGGTGTTTGATGGAGAATCAACTATCTATTGTGATTTTTTAGACAACCTACAGAAATGATCAGTCCTATGAAATTTGTAGGATAGGTACCATCAGAATTCAGATGCATGATGGAGTAGTCCGTGAGTTGAATGATGTAAGATTTATTCCTCAGCTGAAGAAGAATCTTATTTCTGTTAAAACTTTAGAGGCGAAGGGATTCAAGGTGACATTTGAGGATGCTGTAGAAAATGTTACTAAGGAATCTTTGATGGTGATGAAGGTAGTTCGTAGTCAGAACTTATATTATCTGAAGGGAGCACCGAGGTTGATCAGGTAGCTTCAGCTATTTTAGAGGCGGACATGAGTAGGTTTTAGCACTACAGGCTAGGGCACATAGGAGAGAAGTCACTGCAAGCGCTATGCAAGCAGGATCTATTGAAGGGAGCCAAGAGTGAAAAGATGTAGTTCTGTGAGTATTGTGTACTTGGCGAGAAGGCGAATGTGAAGTTTGGTACATCCATCCATAGGATGAGGAGCATCCTTAACTATGTGCATATAGATGTTTGGGTCCCACCAAGACTGCATCTCTTAGTGGTCGACGTTGGTTCGTCATGTTCGTAGATTACTATTCTAGGCATTGTTGGGTGTACACCATGACGAAGAAGAGCAAAGTCCTAGATATATTTTTTGAGTGGAGGAAGAGATTAGAACTGTAGACTGGGAGAAAGATCAAGACTTTGTGATCTAACAACGATGGTGAGTATACTTCTGACCCCTTTCAGCAGCTATGTCAAGACAAGAGCATAGAGATACACTTCACAGTGAGTCATACACCGCAGCAAAATAGGGCGACAGAGAGGCTGAATTAGTTTTTACAAGAGAATGTCTGATGCTTATTGTCGTAGAGTGGTTTAGAAAATATCTTTTAGGCTGAAGCATTATCAGATACAAGCCACCTTATTAACATACTGTCTTCATCTACGATTGAGGGAAAGACCCCTATGAAGATGTGGTCAGGAGAACCAGCACATGACTATGACCACCTAAATGTATTTGAGTGCCCTACATTTTATCATGTCAGAACAGATAAATTAAAACCTTGAGCTAGGAAGACCATATTTATAGAATTCAAGCGTGGTGTTAAGGGATACAAGTTATGTGATCTAGTTGATAGAAAGATTATGTTGAGTACGGATGTCATGTTCGATGAGACTTCTATCTTGAAGCTTCCCAGCTCTCATCAGGTGGAGAGCGATCCGACGGAGGAGATATCGCATGTGGTGGAGATCGATGTAGCTCCACATTGTCTAGATAATATAGTATCTATTAGAGTGCCGACTAACGTGACGTTAGGTGAGCACGATGATGACGTAGAGGATATAGGTACAGATGAGCAGGATCAGGGACCGATAGCTCATGTTCAGGATTCGATTGCGGTTCAGAGACAGAAGAGAGACATACAGACGTCAGCACGGTATACAGACACAGTAGTTGCGTATGTACTTCCATTGGAGAGTATCAATGATATGATGCCTACTACATTTAGAGAGGCCGAGCAGAGTTCGGAGTCTGACTCATGACAGGTGGCTAGCAGGAGGAGATGAAGTCTCTTCACAAGAACGATACATGGGAGCTTGTTGAGCTTCTAAAGGGGCGGAAGGCGATTAGTTGCAAGTGAGTATACACGAAGAAGGAGGGTATTGAAGGCACTCCAGTGAGATTCAAAGCTAGGTTAGTTGCGAATGGCTATGCATAGGAGGAATGTATTGACTACAATGAAGTTTTCTCTCTGGTGGTGAAGCACTCTTCGATTCAGATTTTGCTAGTTTTGGTGGCACAGTATGGTTTGGAGTTAGATCAGTTGGACGTGAAGACAATATTTCTTTATGGCAATCTTGATGAAGAAATTTATATAACTTAACCATTGGGATTCCGAGCTGCAAAGAAGGATAAATTATTTGTGGACTGAAGAAATCGCTATACGGTTTGAAGCAGTCTCCTCGATAGTAGTATAGACGATTCGATGGATTTATGATCTGTCATTCATATACTCGGAGCCAGTTTGATCCTTACGTGTATTATCCAAAGTTAAAAAGCGGTGCGTATATTTATTTGTTGCTTTATATCGATGACATGTTAGTTGCTTCTATTTCGAGATCCGCTATAGATGAGTTAAAGGCACAACTTTCAAAGGAATTCGAGATAAAGGATGTGGGTGAGGCTAAGCGTATTTTGGGGATGGAGATCAGCAGAGACAAAGAGAAGAGAATAATTTGTTTAACACAAGTGGTTTATCTGAAGAAGGTTCTACAATGATTTAATGTTAGCATAGAAACGAAGCCAATTAGTGTACCTTTGGGAGCCCTTTGAAGCTTTTAGCTGATATTTTACCGAAGACAGTTAAAGATAGAGAGTTAATATCGAATACTCCATATGCGAGCGTAGTTGGAAGCTTGATATACCCGATGATATATACGAGACCAGATTTGTCACAGCCGATGAGCATGGTCTCGAGATACATGCACAATCTAGGAGTGGGTCATTGGGACGTCATGAAATGGATTTTGAGTTACATTTGAGGTACACTCATTGTTCGCTTGGTTTATGATCGGGACACTAGAGATGGGCAGTTGTGTATTGGCTATGTTGATTCGGATTATGCTAGAGATATGGATAAACGTCGGTCAACGACGGGATATGTGTTCACTTTAACCTGTGCGCCGGTATGCTGGAGATGCACCTTGCAGTCTACAGTGGCTTTGTTTACGATAAAGGCAGAGTATATGTAAATTACGGAGGCTTAAGGAGGCAATTTGGCTTCAAAGACTTTTGGAGGAACTTAGTATATCGCAACGGTCCATCACTATTCATTATGACAGCATGAGTGCTATCTATTTGACGAAGAGTCAGGTTTTTCATGTAAGGACGAAGCACATTGACGTTCGTTATCACTTCGCTTGGGATGTTCTTTAAGATGGAGATATGAAGATAGTGAAGATCCACACGAAGGATAATCCGATGGATATGCTCATAAAGGTGGTTCCGAGCAACAAGTTTGATCACTGTCAAAACTTGTTGAACATTCATGATTGTTGAGGTTGTTGGCAGCCATTTGGCAGAATTACGATTAGCTTGATTCCATCTAGAGGGTACGTAGGCAGCCATGATATAATGCTGTAGCTGTTTTAGGCCTGCTTTGGCGTTCGCAGTGCTCTTCTGGTGTTCGTCCAAAATCTAAGGTTTATCAAATAATGGACGAAAGGTGGAGAATTGAAGAAGAATGGACCTGAGGGGTGTGGAACTCGCCTGCGGGCTTCGACGGGGTGCGAGCTTCGACGAGGAGCTCGCCTAGACTCGTGGACGGGCGAGGGTGGTTAGGCGTGGAAACTCGCCTGCTGTGATCGACCTCGCCAGAAGGGGTCGAAGTCATCTGAAGATGTCGAACCTTGCCTAAGAACGGGGCTCGCCTGCGTACAAGGCGAGGGAGCTCGTGTGGAGCTCGCCTGAGGATGAGGTGTGAGGCGAGGGTGAGCGTGAGGCGAGGAAGCTCGCCTGCTACGTGTGGCGTGGGCTAGAGCTCGCCTTGCGTGAATGGGAGCCAGCTAGAACCAGCTGTGCTTTCCCTAGGGTTTCCATATAAAAGGGAAACCCTATCCTCTTGATCAATTGAGCGGATCTTCTTGGCAGCGGGATTTATTTTCCCTCTGCGTTTTTGAGCTCTCATTTGTCCCAGCTCTGAGGAATTAAAGAAGGGGGAGTTGAGCAATTAAAGGGAGGGCTGAAATTAAGAGGGAGAGTTTTGAGGAGAAATTGAGCAGTGATTTTTAGATTAAAAATCACTTGCTGTTATTTTGAGAGATCTCAAGTTTGAGATCTTCTCCTTAAAAGTTGTAATTTCTTATGATTAAATAAGAAATTATTTGTGTCGCTCCCGTGGACGTAGACAAATTGCTGAACCACGTAAATATCTGTGTTTGTGATTGGTTTTTCATATTTGTTTGGATTGTGACCGTGTTAGATTTATTTATCTTCTCTCGTGCCTCACAGATTCGGTCGATGTGCGAGCACGCTTCCGCAAAGGCGCGCAACAAAAAAGACCCTCAACTTGAAGTGAATGGACATGTCAGAGGAAGAATTACATTCACTACAACTTTAGAATTTTGGTTCAGTGGAATGTATTGTAAAGGCATAAATATTGGATTTGCTTTCATGTGGTCTCTCTTTGTTCAATCCAAGTTATAAGGAGGAAACCCAGCAAAAATGATCCACTTTCAAGGTTTAATGATTCTTTTAGCGAGAAGGGTTCCTTTATCTTTGATTGGGAAGAATGGTTTAACAGAGACGCCAATTGGAGCTTGAAAAGCAAAAGACATGGTCATCCAAACTGGACTGGTAATAGCAAACAAGTTAGGTGCACGTATCATGGGTTTGGAATTCAATAACGATATATAGCCACATCAAAAAAAAAAAAAAAAAAAAAAGCAAGCGTGGCAACGATCGCTGGCTTTAAGACTATTTGTGCGCTGGCCTTTATATCCAGAACAGATAAATGTTATTTCACGTACAAGAATATTCATGAAGCCATGGTTTAGGCTTAAATTTTGCCTCAATGATGCATGATTGCATTTTCTTGTCAAATCTTTGATCATTTAACTCCATTTGTATTTCATGATTTAGGAAGTATCTGAGAGATTAATAAACCAAATCCGATGCGAAAGATGTATGAGAATGGAGGTATCATAAATAATTTAATGGAGGCACATTCTAGAAAAAAATTATCAGCACCATCATATATGTTTTCCATGGAGAGTCAAGTAATTAAATATACTAGGTGGAATACACGTGCACTGCACGTGGGTAAATAATTTAATTATTTACTTTAAGTTTATTTATTTATTATAAAATGGTTGAAAAAACTTTATAATTATTGTAATATATAAAAAAATTTGGATATTTCCATGTGTGGTTTTAATATTTTTTCTTCCAAAGAAATAGTTACACTTAAAGTCTTAATATATTAATTATTTAAAATTAATTAGTAATTTGAATGTATAATTTTAAAATATTAATGATGTAAGAGACCGATACTAAAGAAACTATTATTATTAATAAAAAAATAAATTCTTGAATTCATCAAATAAAAATGGTAGATTTATCTAGTCATCAAGGATTTTGTTCAGTTATAAAAAAATCACTTCCGCCTGTGGTTTACTTCCATTGTTGTTTATCCGGCGACCGGGTATTATTGATATTCAAAAACTTTGTTTTAGAATTTTCTAAATAGAATGTGTAAATTAAATCAACAAAGAAAATATAAATTTTGTGATCAATTCCAAAATATGATGTTGTACTCTTTTTACATCTTCCAAACTACTAATTGATTTGTCAAAATGATTATTCTCTAGTTTCAGAAAATTATATAATATAGTCAGAGAATGATTTATACATATTATGCACTCATATTGATTGTATTTTAATAAAATTATTCATATCTATCCAATGCCAAACAACATCCAAAATTTTAGCTTAAGAAGTTAGAAGAATACAATATCTGCAACAATGTTCATATCCAAGCTATGAGCTTCATAAACTTTTAAGAATGTGAGTAGTATAAAATATCAACTTAATTTATTTTGTTAAATAATTTATTATAAATCATGAAAGACAAGGGGAATCAGAAGGATCACATAACCATTCCAAATAAATATTAAATTTCTCTTAGAGATTCTTATAGTAAAAGATTTTTAAAGTTGATGTGTAGGATAAATTTAAGGACAAATAACTCGAACCAGTTCATTGAGTGATAGACTTGCTATGAACTCCACTCGTATAAAATTAATGTCACATGTGCCTTAAGTTGTGCTTTTGTTTAAGGGCTAATTTTAGAAAACTCCCCCTCAACTATGAGGGGCATGTCAACCCACTCCACCCCCTCCCCCACAAACTATTTAAAACCGAATAAATCTCTGTCAAGTTTTGGGTGTTTTGTACATAATCTATCGCAACCTTTAAAATATTGATTTAATCCCTATGAACATTTTCACTTAAACCTAACCTCTCAAAATTAATACCATGGAGTCTTATATATTATGTGATAAGTACTTGACTTGGAAAGACTAAAATATTCACCAACCATAAAAAAATACCTTGGTTTTTACCAGATGAAGGTGATATAGAGGGAAAAAGAATCGTAAATTGATTGTGGTCCTTTTATTATCAGTTGAGGGTTTCTTTTTTATTAAAATTGCTTTCTTCAATATGGTGTTTGTCCAAATCACATATTAAAGTAACTATGTTAAGGGGGTCTGCGAATAAAAATGTAAAAGATTAGAGGAGGTTTTATGAGACATGCTATAGTTGAGAGGTGTTTTCTAAAATTGTACCAAATTTGAGAGGGGCTATCTATAACACCCCTCATAATAAGGGAGTTTTGTTAAATTGAATCGGTTGAGTGGGTTTCAAGACAATCCCCATAGTTGAGAGGGTTTTTAAATATTAACTCTTCGTTTTAATATCGCTTATTTATAAATTGTCCCTCAAATTTTTAATAATTTAATATTAGTCCCTAAAATTATGAGCAATTTTAAAACTTTGAGGTAATAACATAAAATTATTGAATATTTAAAATCAAGGAACTAATATCTAAATAACATTTACATATTTGCTCTTACAGACATTGTATTAAATATCAGCCGATATATTGCTATATCGACTAATATATTGGGTCAAAGACTTTATCTCGATGATATTTTATATTGTTTTCTTTTGTTTTGTGTTTTTTATATGTCGACCACTATTGAAAATACAGCTAATATATCTCTTTGAAGATATCGAGAAAATCATGTCATTTTTAATTTGATTGTGGGCTCGGGTTTGGATCGTGTTTGGGATACAAAATTAGAATCCACAAAACCCATGAAAGGCCACAATTCTTCTCACAAATCTCTCCACTCTCGACTCTTCCAAATCTTAAGCTTATATCTTGATGCAAGTTCTTATATTTAAAATTCATTACTATGTTAGATTACATATTACAATGTCATGTTATGTATGAATATTATCTCATATGACACCCAGTATTATATACATATCTCTAATTTTTACAATCTGATATTGTAGATTTTATTTGTTCAATATTTATCCGATGTCTAACACTTTGTAATTGTTCTTCGAAAGCCTCTTCTAAAATTTTCTAAGCGAAGTATATAATTTCAGGGAATAATTCAAAATCTTTAGACTCATTCAAAATATAATGTTATAATTTTTCCACATCTCATTACTATATAAATATAAGCTATCATGTGACCTCATATTGTATGATGAATATTATTTATCAATGGGATCATATACTATTGTTTGTGGATAACAAAGTTTTCAAATCTTTTAAAGGCTTAACTAAGCTTAAATACCTTATAATTTATCAAAATTATACTTATATACCTCCACTTGTATCTTGTTGTGCTTTCTTTTTAATTTAAGATAACGTATCATGTTGCACTTAAATGTCCTAATGTTTTCTAAAATTTTATGTTTGTACATTTTGTCCTATTACCTAAACATAAGAATGTTCTTTACATTTTCTTATATGAGTGTCATGGTATATTTTTAGGACAATTCTATATTTTCTATTCTTTCCATAAATTCTTTACTAACATGCAATTATCTATTAATATATTACTATACATTATTAATAATTAATATGATGTAGAGTTTTATAATAACATTGGAAGTTTTAGAGACCAAATTATACACATTTAAAGTGACATATAATATCATTAATTGACAATGATAAATTAATTTAATTTAGTTAGTATTAGAATATAATATCAAAAAAGAATAGGGGTAATATAGTCCTTGAAAAGTTTTTCCACAACTCCCTCTTTTAAAGGGAGTATGATATGATATGATATGATTAGATGTCAAGCATTAACATACATCTATAGGAGCTATCTTTCTAAAATTAATGCCCCAGAAGAAAGGACTGCTAGATTCTCAATAATGATGGTGATACTATAATATCGCACATCATTATACTTTTACTATCGTAAAACGTACTTACGGAGTTGACAGGATATCTGGAAAACACAATGAGGGGAATGAGATTGATAGGAAAGATTCCAACCCACCATCTCTTTTCTTCTCTTTTTATGTTTAACTTACATGGTATATCACATGGAGATTCACTTGCTTTCTTCTCAGTTCAAAGCTTTCAGCATCAAACATAGAAAAAGAATGGACGCTCATGGTATGCTTGGTCTGTCATGGATAAAGCTACAAAGAGATCCCACAAGACTGAGGCTCGTCTCTAGTCCCTGATCAAAAAATAGAAGAAAAATGAGATAAATTCTCACTAGTTAGAAACTGATACAAAATAGAGGGAGCTACATTTCATATCTCGCTAATAATACCACCTAAAAATACACAAGCTAAGCTTTTGAGAACAAATGTTAGAACTCCTCACAAGTGACTTTCGATTCCTAAGCATGATCCTACATTATTCATGCATATTGAATATGTATGACTCCTACACCAAATGAGAAAGTTAAAACACTTCAAATGACATGAACATTCCCCCGTATTTAATAAATTATGAAGAATTCAAATGACATTGTAATATATTCAACAAACGCTAAACGCCTATTTGTGATAGAAAAGTCTATAAATGCGAACATGTAAGGGGTTCACTTTCATGTGGTCCTCTATTTGTTTCAGTCCAAGTTAAAGGGTGCAGAACCAGGAAAAGGCTGCATTGTTTAACTTTTAAAATTCTTTTAACAAGAACACTTTCTTTCTATTTTCTTCAATGAAGAAAAAACATCATAGCAGAGATGGCAATGGGAGCTTTAAAAGAAAAAGCCATGTCAATTCAAAATGGGCTGGCAATGGCAAACAAGTCAGGTGCACATATTATGGGTTTGAAAATCAACAAAGGTATGGGGTTTTATTCTAATAGACTTTATTTAGTATTGGCTCTTTTGTAAAGGAGTAAAGATAGCGGATTGCATGGCATTGATGCCACAGAAAATCAATAAGCATATATGCATAATGCATTGCCATGATCACTACCTTTAAGACTATTTTTAGCTGTGCCCTTTATATCATGAACAGTACTAGTATGCATTATGAATCATGATGTATGAGAATGTTGCCTCAGATGTAAGGATATTCATGGAATCATGGTTTAGGCATAAAGTTGCATCCCCATGATGAATGCAATTTCCTGTCAAGCCTTCGGTCATTCAACTCCATCAATACTTAATGATTTGGAAAAAGGTCTTGAGGAATGCTCCTTGCTTAAGAATCTAAATGATTAGTACACCAACTCTAATATGAAAGATAGTATGGTAATCATGGTGATCTCATAAAAGATTTTACTGAGCATAGTGGAAAAAAATTATTTGAATTATCAGATATGTAAAGATCACGTTATGTACAAATATTGTGTTACTCTTGACATGGAGAGTCATGTATACATACTAGATACTTCACGGGAGCAGAAATTTTTTTTTATGGCATATGATAAAATAAAAAAAGCCCACTTTAGAAGTTTTCGATTAGTATACAGTAAATGTGAGAATGTACTCAAGATATAGGCTTCGATAGTTAATTGCAGTGTAGTCAATGTACTGGAATATGGGAGATGCAAATTTCCAAACTTGTTCATACACAAGCACTAGGGACTGTGGGATCATTGGCTATGAACTAACATCCTCATACACGAAATATTTGTAGCAACTTTGTGCTGATCAATTCATATATTCAGATACAAATTACTACACAGAGATAGTTGTCCATAGTACATTGGCTGTTACCTCTAGAATATAATTTTATCATAAGGAAGCCTTGCCCTTAAAACTATTAGTAAATTTGACGTCACTAAGAAATATATGGTAGAATATCATTATTAGGACCCAATTATATGGAACATAAATCTTATTGGAACATCTCATGTACAAACGGGTGGTTCTGAACCATAGAAGAGGCAAAAGGAATATGTAAACTTGCACCAACCTTCCATGTGAATGGCTCAGAACACCCTGTTTGTATGCGGCTTGTTTTTGATAAATGTTGCACCCTATTATAGGCTCACAAGCATATCTTCACTTTATCATCGAGACAACCACCAAACCCCAACCCATTACAACTACCGAAATCCATTTCATTAAGACTATAAAAGAAGAATGGTCCAAGAGAAGAGTATAAGGGATATGACCTGATTAGTGTTGAAAGTAATAGTCTTCTATATAAGGTTTAGATATTTTTATTAAACATCAAACAAAATGTTGGGTGATAGATGCTCACACCATCACGTAAGCTAAATCACCCAGAGAGAAAACAACCAACAAAAAACTGTTTGGGTGGGAAATCGATTTCTTCATTGTATAACTTATTACAACTTCAGTCGTTACAACAAGTTCAAAAAAAATCGGTCTTTTTATAAGACCTTTACACAATGAAATTAAAATTACAATCTCCTTCAAACAAACGCAACAGGTGTTTATCGCCCGCTGCTTGCGTAGAATCTTTGCCTGTGACAGGGACGTTGATATCCGTGGACCACCAAACGATCAGATCAGATCCGAAGTTTTGTTGATTCACGAAGGAATCAAGAAACCGAAGTAATTATCTCGGCAACAGCGAGATAATCACTCTTCTTGAGATCATCGCAACGTGGCAATCTCAAGGAAAGTAACCGGGCTACATATCTGACGAACCCCTCTTCTTTATGCCGAAGAATTCACTGATATCTCCTTCTCCTCTTTGAAATTCGTGGTTCTTCAGTCCTCAGTTCGGCAGGGCTTCGCCAACGCTCAAGAATTCCAGATCTGAAAAAATGAAGGCCCTGGGTCTGTATTTATAGGCTTCGGGAGCCCTATTTTCGGATAAGAATGGCCGATTCCCTCTCATCCTCAGTTGTAAATACTTAATCACATTCATGGATGATATTTTATCAGTTAAAATAAATACAAGCGGTTAACAATCGAAAAACGACTTTAAACTGCCAAAATCTGATTTTCGGGTCTGCGGACACCCGTGGGTGTCTCGCCCTGACCGAGACACTCGTGGGTGTCTTGGCCTGGCCGAGACACCTCTGGGTGTCTCGCCGATGCCCGGAATGTAGTTCTGCGCGTCTTATCCGTTTTAGCCGTATCTTTGTCGTTCGAACTCGGAATCGTGCGATTCAAGATGCATCGGAAAGCCGTCAAGAAGATCTACAAGCTCCCATGATTGAATCATTTGTGGAGTGGATGGGACACGAGGGGTGTTTCATCTTTCGTAAGTGACTCGGAGCTCCCGATCAGTTCGTGTTTCCGTTATTCCGAAGTTCCGTTGCTTCGCATGGTTCGTTGACTCACTTCATGCACTTATCAATGTCAATTAAGTTTCTGTGACTCGGATAGTGATGTTCATCATCTTCTCTGTGCCTCGAGCTACGTGTGAGGGCCCATGGGTAATTTTAGACGCCTACAGATACCCCCTCCAAAGTGTTTTAGCTTCATTCTTTTATAGAGGAAGCTGGAATACTTTGGATGTGATTGGTCTAACCTTCAGTTAGTATAAAAGGATCTGTAGTTAGCTTTGATTCTTGACTCCCTTGATTTTTAGTCTATTTGATATTTTGGCAAAAAGCTAAAGTTCTTCCGGCGCTATGTTTATCGTCTGGCCGTCGTCGAAGTCTTGAATCAAAACTGGTGAGTTGATTTTGGCTCGTGCTATCGAGTTCACTTTGAACTGACTACCTCTGCCACAATATATTAGCTTAGGGATACGCGTTGCATGATGTTGTTTTGAATCGTCCGACGTTGACTTTTTGTCATATTGCGTTGACCTGCGTTGACCTAGGGTTACGCATTGATCGGCGTTGACCTAGGGTTTCGGATTACCTGGCGTTGACTTTTCATCGCAACGCGTTGCCTGGTGTTGACCTAGGGTTACGCGTTGACCGACGTTAACCTAGGGTTTCAGATTGCCCAATGTTAACTTTTCATCACAACGTGCTAACTGGCGTTGACCTAGGGTTACGCGTTGACCAGGGGTTACGCGTTGACTGGCATTGACCTAGGGTTTCGGATCGCTCGCTGTTAACACAGTTTATACTCGTACGTTTCCTGGAGTATACACAGTTTAAGCTCTTAAGGTATTGGAGCATGGCGGTTTCAACAGTTGGGGCTGCAAGACCAACTGTTAAAGCTGATTCGTCTGTAGATATGGATCTTATCCCGAAGTTGTTGGATGCTCTAGTCCCAAGACTAACTAATGGGGTTGATGCGTTAATGACTCTCACATTCATAGGATTTTTGGAAAACCCTCAGCCATTAACGAGTTTGATGAGCCTTTACCGACTACCGTTTGAGTCGGGCTAGCATACGAATTGTTTAAGTCCGTTCCGCATGTGACGTTGTGCTAAAAGAGTTAACTCTTTTAGTGCTATGATATTGAATATGTAGACTATATCTTTCTCATTAGAATAGATTACCTGACCGCATGTATCAGATCTAGGCTCAGGATTTTTGGCAAATCCTCAGCCATCAATGGATTTGACATGCCTTTACCGATTACCGTTTGAATCAGGCTTGCATGTGGATTATTTAAGTTTGTTCTGCTTGTAACATTGTGTTAAAAGAGTTAACTTTTTTAGCGCTACGATATTAAATACGTAGACTTTATCTTTCTCACGGGAATAGACTAACCGGCAACACGTGTTAGGCGTTGACTTATCTCTATTTAGGAGTTAAGATAGCACGAGTTATGATGTTATTAATAACAACCTGCCACAATGTCGAATATGTGGGCTTTTGTCTTTTTTTACGGTCAAGAGCTAACCGGTAACGCGTGTTAGGAGCTGACTTATCCCTACGTAGGCTTCAGGATAAAATTCCCCAGATTTGGATTCTGGTGTCTTCTTCAATCGGTGAAAGATAAAACCGACAACGTGTGTTAGGCGTTGGCTTATCCCTACATAGGATTCGGGATAAAATTCCCCAAGCGTGTAAGACATGAATTACGGTGTTATTAATAACAGCCTACCACAATATCGAATATATGGGCTTTTGTTCTTTTTACGGTCAAGAACTAACTGGCAACGAGTGTTAGACATCGACTTATCCCTACTTAGGCTTCAGGATAAAATGCCCTAGATTGGTATTCTGGTGTCTTCTTCAATCGGTAAAAGACTAAACCGGTAACGCGTGTTAGGCATTGACTTATCCTTACTTAGGCTTCGGGATAAAATTTTCCAGATTGGTATTTTGGTGTCTTTTTTAATTGGTAAAAGACTAAACCAGCAACGCATGTTAGGCATTGACTTATCCCTACTTAGGATTTGGGATAAAATTTCCCGTACGTGTGAGGCACGGATTATGGTGTTATTAATAATAATCTGCCATAATGTTGAATATGTGGGCTTTTGTCCTTTTTACGATTAAAGACTAACCGGCAAAGCGTGTTAGGCACTGACTTATCCTTACTTAGGCTTCGGGATAAAATTCCCTGCGCGTGTTAAGCACGGATTGTGAGAGTTAAAAAGGTGGTGTCTTGTCTTAGGGTAAAGACAAACCCGATACTGGAAAGGAAGAATTTTATATTCTATTTCCAATTGCAAAGGAGACTCGAAGTAGGATTTGCACCTCGAGAATCTGAAGACTGAAACTAAGAGTGGGATCTCCACTTCGAAAATCGAAAAGATTCGGATAATCCTAACTATCGGAAGGTTTTATTACCGAACTAAAGGTAAATTTCTTATTTATCGAGAGTGAATTGTGATTATAGCCCTAACTGTAGGAAGGTTTGACCAAGAGGGAGTTTGAGGTGACCCTAACTGTAGGAAGGTTTGATCACTTGATTTGAAAATAGACCTCTCATTCATGGAAGGAATCGAGAGGGGATTTTGGTTGTGGCCCTAACTGTAGGAATGTTTGACTAAATGGGGGATTTGAGATGATCCTAACTGTTTAAAGGTTTGATCGTTCAATTTGTGGACCTCTTGTTCATGGAAGGAATCGAGAGGGGATTTTGATTGTGGTCCTAATTGTAAGAAGGTTTGACCAAGTAGGCAGTGGGAGTAAGAGTATAAATCACAATGGGAGTGTTGACTTGTACCGCTTACTCAGTGAGGGTTCTTGGTGTCAAGTGATAAGAACTTAACATGAAGGGGTTTGATAATTGTCAATAATCAAGAGATTAAAATTCTGAGTACTATGTCAGGACTCTAACAATGGATGTGTTGAGTGCACAGACATAGCAGGAGTTTGTATGGGAGTTTCTTATTCATCACCTTCTTGTAGTGACCGGGTTATCCATAAAAATACAGTATGTAGAATTCTTTCGGGAACTTCCCGTTACATGAATTGCCCACCCCTAGCTTTTTTGCAAAACTGGGTCTAATATTAAACTCAGTTGGATGACCGTGTTATCCTTAAGAACATTATGTATAAAATTCTCCAGTAACTTCCCGTTGAAGGTAGGAAACAGTTTAGACTCATATACCTATTAGAGTACCGAGGAGCAGTTTAAGCTCATATACCGGTTGGAGGATTGAGAAGAAGTTTATACTCGTATACTCTTCTGAGTGTTCGTTCGACTTAATTGAGCGTTATGACGCGGCTTCAACCAAAGTTTGGATGCTATTCTTGAGAGAGAAGCAAGCCTTGGTAGGATGAAGGATCCTCCTGTGGTACGCACAGTACTTCGAATCTGCAATATTGTTAGCTTCTTCCTGATTTGCGATAGGTGGTAGCTTGATCTTGTTATTTTCAAGGAGGGACTCAAAAATGGCTAGAACGTCTTCGTCCTTGAAGGAGTACTCCTTTTAGAGTATTTGATCCGAAGTCTTTTGGTGTCTTCGAGGTTGTTGTTGTGAAGTCTGATTAACGTCAACAACTACTGTAGGTGCCTTGCCCTTATCACGGGAGGCGAAGTTCGAGTTCGGAGGATTAGCCGTCGGTTGGCTCCTCTCGGCCTTCTTCCTTTAGAGGAAGCGTTCGGCCTGCTCTCCGCGCACTTTCAACTCATTTCAGGTATTGGATGGTGCTACTCCCATAACTTTCAACACGTCCAAAAAGAGATTGTTGTGGCATGTTTGGAAGATGAAGTCCTCTGTGATCGGATCTCGGCAGTTCATCGCCTTATTCCGGAAGCGCTTGACGAAGTCGTCGATCGTTTCCCCATCCTCCTGTTTCTCCTCGAAGAGTGTCCTGATGGATATCTCTGCATCATCATCAAAGAAGTTGTCGAGGAACGAGCTCTCCATATCGTCCTAGATGTTGATGTTTCCAAGCTTGAGACGGTGGTAACAATCGAAAGCAGGCCCACGGAGGGTGCTAACGAATGACCGAAGCATCAAGGCTTCGTTGCCAGAAATCATGCCCAAGTGGGATTTGAAATAGATTAAATATTGAGTGGGTGAGCCCTTCCCGTCGAACAGCGTGAAGTTGATCAGGTTGAACTTTGCCGGATACGGGATCGAATCCCACTCTATTGGGTAAGGACACGGAATTCCGGTCTTCTTCACCTTTTGAACAGACATCAGAGCGTCGATTTTGCTCTCGAGATCCTTCATCTTTTCGTCCTCATCTATATCCTGTTTTGGACAATTTTCGAGAGGAATAATACTGTCACCCCCAACATTGTCATCTTCAGTGGGATCACCCCCAGTATTATTATCTTTAGTGGGGCTATCCCCAGCGTTTTGATCAACAGGAGGGTTCTCAGCATTGATACATTCATCTATATCTGAATTGCTACCTGCTTGGTTAGCAAGGTTGCGATGACTGGATTCACCAAATTGATTGGACAGAGCCCAAATTTTTTGGCCATGCTCTTCCTTCATCCGTATAATGGTCATTTCTAATTTGAACTTAAAGTTCTCTTTTTGCCTAGCCAAAGCGTCCTCGATGATTTTGGTCATTTGTTCAGCGTTGATCATGAACGCCTCACGAGATCGTCCTATGCTGGACACCGTATTGTCAGAAGTGATGGCAGAGTTCGTATCTGATGCTTCATCATTTGAGGATAATCCGCTATTCATCCTCTGATAGTCCCTACACCTAGTAGTTCCCATGCGCAATCGAGTTATATGTTGGGATACGTCCGAAAAATGACCGGGACTAAAACTTTACGTGGACTTCCCTTTATCGACCATATTAATGGTGACCTCTGGGAGTTCGTCATCTTGCGCAACTGATATTTTTCTATAGAAACACCTTGGCTTAGACTCGGACGTTCTGGTGGAGATCTTTTCAAATACCGAGACCCTCTGTGGAGCGGTCTTGGGGTAACTACACGCTGATAATACTACCCTGATAAATTTGGTACACGGTCAGTGAAAGTTCGCTTCCCGGGTACTTCTCTTTGGAGATTTATTAGTACCTCCAGCTCGATAGTACAACTCATCGATGTTGCAGTCAGAGTAACCTATCGGCTGTTGGTTTGATTCCGCAAGTGTAACGTTGTTGTTTGTTCAGCGTGTCTTCTTCTGAATAGGTAGAATTTTAACGGTCTCTTGGTTTTGTGCAAGCACCCCCCCGTGGGTAATTACGGGATTCAACTTGTTAGGAGGTCGCGTACGACCCCCAGTCCGGATGGTTGCTCGGGGTTCCTTCAACAGTCCTAAGCATCCCTTAACATACGCTTTGCCTTGATCTTCGTATAAAGGACCCAGGCGATCCTTTAATGGAATTCCAAATTTGCAGAGATCCACGTTGTCGTTAGGCTTCACCGAAGGTGTGAGAGCAATAGGAGCGGGATCCGAAGTTGACGAAGGCTGGGGAGCAACGTTGCTTGCTTTGGCCTTAGGCGTTGATTTGGCCTTTAGAATCCAAATTTGTTTGGATCTCGATGATCTCTTAACCGCCTCTTTCTTTTGCATTTCTTATGCTTTTCGCACAAGGATCTGGGCATGTGCAAGAAGTGCACGACGCTTCTGAATGCGCTTCATAAGAGTGGAACGGTTCCGTTTGACACGAACTCATTCATTAGTAGGTGGTTGGGAGGAGGTTCGTGAAGCTTGCTGTAGAGATGGCTTAGCTACTTGGCGCTTTCTGAACTCCAGATCTGCTTGGTAACGGAGTCCGTCCACCTGATCCAAAGCCTTGGCAAATTGGCGCGCGAGGCGTTAGCGTTGCCTTTGACGTGCTCTCCTTGATTGAGTTAGCGTGCCTTCAACAGTTAACTCCTTGATCACGGAGGAGTTCAGATCTGCAGATCTGGTCTCATTGGACGCTGGCAGATCGTTGTGAGATGCGGCTATAGTAACGATAGCAGGGAATTCGCCTTCTTGAGTCTTCAGATCTGAAGACCAACGGATCTTTCGGGCGAAGGAGACCCTCCTGCGCTTGCGAGGAGAGGCAGATCTGGAGGAGGAGGAGACGTACTCCTCGAACTTTTGTTGGTCGAACTCGTATTCGACCTCTTCAGCCACAAGGATCTTGATCGTCGGCTGTGGCACGACAGCCTCAGTAACGAGACTGTTAGCTCCCACTATGGTCGCCAGCTTATTTGGATGGGAAATTGATTTCTTTATTGTATAACTTATTACAAGTTCAGTCGTTACAACAAGTTCAAAAAAAGATCGGTCTTTTTATAAGATCTTTAGACAATGAAATTAAAACTATAATCTCCTTCAAACAAACGCAACAGGTGTTTATCACCCCCTGCTTGCGTGAAATTTTTGCGTGTGACGGGGACGTTGATATTCGTGGACCACCAAACGATCAGATCAGATCCGGAGCTTCGTTGATTCATGAAGGAATCAAGAAACTGAAACAATTATCTCGGCAACAGCGAGATAATCACTCTTCTCAAGATCACCGCAACGGGGCAATCTCAAGGGAAGGAACCGGGCTACAGATCTGATGAACTCCTCTTCTTTATGCTGAAGAATTCACTGATATCTCCTCCTCCTCTCTAAAATTCGTGGCTCTTCAGTCCTCAGTTCGGCAGGGCTTCACCAACGCTCGAGAATTCCAGATCTGAAAAAATGAAGGCTCTGGAGCTGTATTTATAGGCTTCGGGAGCCCTGTGTTCGGATAAGAACGGACGATTCCCTCTTATACTCAGTTATAACCACTTAATCACGTTCATGGATAATATTTTATCAGTTGAAACAAATCAGGTGGTTAACGGTCGAAAAACGGATTTAAACTGCCAAAATCTGATTTTCGAGTCTACGGACACCCGTGGGTGTCTCGCCCTGGCCGAGACACTCGTGGGTGTCTCGGCCTGGCCGAGACACCATGGGGTGTCTCGGCTTGGCCAAAAAACCCTTGGGTGTCTCGGCCTGGCCGAGACACCAAGAGGTGTCTCGGCCAAGGCTGAGACACCTCTGGGTGTCTCGTTGAGACCCAGAACGTAGTTCTGCGTGTGTTGTCCATTTCAGACATATCTTCGTCGTCCAAACTCAGAATCATGCGATTCAAGATGCAACGGAAAGCCATCGAGAAGATCAACAAGCTCCCATGATTGAATCATCTGTGGAGTGGATGGGACACGGGCGGTGTTTCATCTTTCATAAGTTACGCGGAGCTCCTGTTCAGTTCGTGTTTCCGTTATTTCAAAGTTCCGTTGCTTCACATGGTTTGCTGACTCACTTCATGCGCTTGTCAATGTCGATTAAGCTTCTGTGACTCGGATAGTGACATTCATTGGCTTCTCTGTGCCTCGAGCTATGTGTGAGGGCCCATAGGTAATTTTAGACGCCTACAAAAATAATAGCCAAAATACAAGGAAAAACAATAAAGACACGAGATTTACGTGGTTCAGCAAATTTACCTACGTCCACAGAAGCCGCACAAATAATTTCTTATTTAACCACAAGAAATTACAAACTTTCAAAGTGAAGATCTTAAACTTGAGATCTCTCAAACAAAATATCGTACTATAGAATTGCTATAGTACCAAGTGTAATTTTTTTATTTAAAATCACCGCTCAATCTCTTCTCAGATATCACCGCAAGTCTTAAGAAATCGCCACTGGAGACAAGCCGCTATCACAGGATTTTTCTCCTCTAAAAAATTCACAAGATGAAGCTCAAGTTTCTCGTGAACATGCTGGTTCCCTTTTATAGGGAAACCCTAGGTCAAGCTTACGCTGAGAATCGGGTCTATCAGGTGAGCTCCTCAACGCACAGGCTAGCTCCTCCATCAGGTGAGCTTCAGCGCACATGTCAGGTGAGCTTGAACCGCTACACGCAGGCGAGCTCGAACCGCTACATGTAGGTGAGCTCCGCGCCAGGCAAGCTCCACGCCATGCGGGCTCCATCCACTCCAGCAGGCGAGCTCTCGAGCTCCAGCCCGTAGCAGCAAGCTCCATACCAAGTTCATTTTCTTCAATTCTCCACCTCATACATCATTTGATAAACATTAAATTTTAGACGAATACCAGAAGAACACCACAAACGCCAACCAGGCTAAAAACCATGTCAAACCAGCTGCACTATTATACCATGGCTATCTACATAACCTTTGATCGGGATCAAGCTAATCATAGTTCTACACATTACCCTCTTGGGCAGATCAACACAGACTGATATAAAATAAGTCCAAGCAATACTGAAACTTGCTACCTATTACTATCTTGGTTAACATGTCTGTTGGATTCTCATTCGTGTGTACCTTCATTAGAAAAATATCACCTTCCTTTATGAAATCCCGTAAAAAATGATACCTGGTCGGTATGCTTAGTACGAGCATGATGAACTTGATTCTTAGCCAAATGAATCGCACTCTGACTATCGCACCACAAGCTCAGACAATCCTGCTTAACCCCCAAATCATCTAGGAGACCCTACAACTATAATGCTTCATTCACTCCCTCTGCTATGACCATGTACTCAGCCTCTGTAGTAGACAATGCCACTGTAGCCTAAAACATCGATCGCCAACTAACTGAAGCACCATGTATTCTGAATATATAACCAGTAGTAGATCACCATCTGTCCAGATTGCCCGCATAATTTGAGTCCACAAATCCATCAATCTGACATGTATCTCCACCAAAACATAGACCTATATTAGCAGTACCCTTCAAGTACCTTAAGACCCATTTTACTGCTTCCCAATGTGCCATTCCTGGATTCACCATGAACCTACTGACAACTCTGACTGCCTGTGAAATATCTGGATGTGTACACACCATTGCGTACATCAAACTGCCAACTACACTAGCATAAGCTACACGCTCCATGTGTTCCTTCTCTTCCACTGTAGTGGGAGATTGTTTACTTGAGAACCTGAAGTGTGGAGCCAATGAAGTCACCACCGACTTAGCACTTTGTATCCCAAATCTTACGATAACACGCTCAATGTAGCCCTTCTGACTCAAGAACAATTGTCGATTTGACCGCTCTCTTCTAATCTTCATACCCAGTATTTTCTTAGCAGCGCTCATGTCTTTTATCTCAAACTCTTTACCAAGTTGTGATTTCACCCTATCTATCTCCACCTTGCTTCTCAAAGCAATAAATATGCCATCCACATACAAAAGAAGATAGATATAATCACCTCCACAAAGCTTCAGAATATAGACATAACAGTCATAATCGCTTCTAGAGAACCCATGCTTTAGCATGAAGGAGTCAAATCACTTGTACTACTGCCGAGGAGATTGTTTCAATCTATTAAGTGATTTTCTCAGGCATCATACATGATTCTCCTTATCCTCAGCTTTGTAACCCTCAGGATGATACATATAGATTTTCTCCTCTAAGTCTCCATGCAAGAAGGTCGTTTTAACATTAAGTTGTTCTAGTTCAAGATCACCATGAGCAACAATACTCAATATCACCCGAATAGAAGTGTGTTTCACCACCGAAGAAAAGATCTTATTGTAATCCACACTCTCTCTTTGAGAAAAACCCTTAGCCACTAGCCTAGCCTTGTAACTTGTACCGCCAAGCTCGGAACGATCCTCTTTTCTCTTGTACACCCACTTATAACCAATAGCTTTCCTCCCTATGGGCAATGAGACTACCTCCCATATTTGGTTCTTTCGGAGAGATTCTATCTCTTTCTCCATCGCAGTCAATCAACTCTCACTATCTCTATTCCGAATAGCTTCTTTGAAGGTGACCGGCTCATCACCCTCCATCAAGAGTATGTATTCAACTAAATTTATGTACCCATAGTGCTTTAGAGGCTGATCTGACCCCAGCTTCTGAATTTGCTTGTATGCTTTCCTTGGCCAAGTGGAAGTCAAACTATCTTTGAGCTGCTATTGTTATAATACCTGTACATTTTCTTACTAAACCTCCTCCTGTTCAAGTTCATTATCTTCATGATCCTCCTCTTGAACATGACTAGAATTTGGATGGTCTTTAGGTTCTATTTAAATCACCTGGAACTTTGAAGTCCCAACAGTCCCAACACCATTATTCTTAGACGCCCTGGTAATCATGGATTTCTCATCAAAGGTAATATCTCTGCTGATCACGAACTTGGAATCTTCTGTACACCAAAGGCAATAGCCTTTTATGCCATTTGCATACCCTAAGAATATTACCTTCTTGGCCTTCGCGTCAAGCTTTTCCACGTTGACGTGATAGTAGGCGTCTGAAAATCTTGAGCCTATCGTAACCTTCATGCTCCCCTGACCATACCTGATAGGGTACATCACCATCCAATGTCAAATGTGGAGAACGATTTACTATGTAACAAGCTGTAGCAACCGCTTTTGCTCACCATTCTTTGCCCAAACCAGTATATGATCACATACTCATTGATTTCTCCCGTAATGTATGATTTAGTCTCTCTGCAACTCCATTCTGCTGTGGTGTAGACCTGACTGTCCAATGTCGAGCAATACCCTCATGATCACAGAACTCCTTAAAAGTACCCTCTGTATATTCTGTACTGTTATCAGATCTTAATGTCTTTAATTTTCTTCCTGTCCTATTCTCAACCATTGCTTTCCACTTCTTGAATGTCTCGAATACCTTATTTTATGCTTAAGAAAATAAATCCAAGCATACCTAGAATAATCATCTATAAATGAGACAAAGTAGCTAGAACCACCCTTGGAAGTTGTTTGAGCCGGACCCCAAACGTTTGTATGCACATAGTCTAATATACCTTTGCTCTTGTGCTTGCTTCTCAAAAACTGAACCCTGTTATACACAATCCTCACAGAAATCCATACAAGGTTTCTTCATGTTCTTCAGCAAACCTTCATTACCAAGCAGATCTAAACCCTTCTCTGACATGTGCCCAATGCGGCTATGCCATAACCGAGTGTACTCACATGGGTCTCCACCACTTCCATCAGTTCCAACCGCTACATCTCCTGTCACTGTTGTATCCGAGAGAGTACATAGATTACCATGACGAATGTCCTTTATTACTACTAAGGAACCCGAACAACCTTCTTTATTCTATTCTCTGTTACTATCTTGTAACCACCAGAGCCTAAAGTACCAACCGAGATAAGATTCTTCCGCAAGTCCAGAACGTGTCTCATATCCATTAGGGTTCTGACCACTCCACTATGCATTTTTATTTTTATATCACCAAGTCCCGTCATTTTACAAGCATGGTTATTCCCCATCAATACGGTTTCACCATCCTATTTGGGCACATATAGTAAGAGCAACCCGAATCAAGAATCCACTTACCGGAGATATCTTCACCACCCGTAACAATATATCATTCTTTATCGCTCCCTTCCTCCGAGACGTAACCCGGCTCTTCCTTGCCTCTCTTCTCTCAGTTTTATTATTGTTCTTCTTCCCACCTACTCACTTGTTAGGATAGTTGACCTTGAAATTCCCAAGCTCATCACATTTGAAACACGGTCTTCTCGCAATATGTCTTGATTTCGATTCGATCTAGACTTTCATCCCTTGTCTTTTCCTCGCTTATTGCCCCTTCCTCTTACAAACTATTCTTGTGCTTGCTCCTTGTTACCACTAGTAGCCATGTCACTAGTTGTAATTTTTTAAAGATCATCCGTTAGAAGTGACGCTCTAGTCTCATCCATCTTCAAATTGTCACCCACAAGTATTAATGTTTGTACCAGGTTCTCATAAGACTTCGGTAAAGAAAGAAGTAGTAGAAGTGTTTGATCCTCATCTTTTACTTTTACATTAATGTCCTTTAAATCCGATAAGATCCTATTGAACTTGTCAATATATTCCCGGATTGACGAGCCTTTCTCCATTTTGTAAGTATATAATCTGGATTTCAAGTAGATCCAATTTGTTAGACTCTTCGTCATGAAGGTACTCTCTAACTTTGACTACACGTCTGTAGCCATTTCCTCTTCATCCACCAAGAAAGCAACATCGCTCTTAAGGCATAGGATAATCGACACTCGTACTTCGAGATATATCTAACTCTTCCCAATCCTCATCTGACATATCTTTGTGATTCTTTTCTCTTTTTTGCCAAAGCCTTGTGTAATTTCTATGAAATTAATGAATTTTTCATATACATCCTCTAATAGGAGAAACCATTCTTCCTATTAAACTTTTTGATCTTATACTTTTTAACTTTAACTGTTTTACTGGTAGACGTCATTCTCCACTTGTTTTAGTGAATTCACTTCTCTGAGGAATTTCAAACATGTTGTGTGCACCACACAATAACCAAGCATCACCTCAAATCAAAAGTTCTACCACCACTAACCTAAATAAAAGGCTCTGATACTAATTGTTAAGTGAGAGATGCACACACCATTGCGTAAGCTAAATCACTCAAAGAGAAAACAACCAACACAAAACAATAGCCAATATACAAGAAAAAAAAATAAAGACACGAGATTTACGTGGTTCGACAAATTTACCTACGTCCATGGGAGCCGTACAAATAATTTCTTATTTAACCACAAGAAATTACAAACTTGCAAAGAGAAGATCTCAAACTTGAGATTTCTCAATCGAAATATCGATTACTATAGAATTGCTACAGTACCATGTGTGGTTTTTTTAAAAATCACCGCTCAATCTCTTCTCAAATATCACTACAAGTCTTGAGACATCGCCGCTAGAGACAAGCCGCCGCCATAGGATTTTTCTCTACTACAAAATTCATGTGATGAAGCTCAAGTTTCTCGTGAACATGGTTACCTTTTATAGGGAAACCCTTGGTCACGCTTACGCTGGGAATTGGGTCCATCAGGCGAGCTATTCCACGCATAGGCGAGCTCCTCCATCAGGCGAGCTTCAGCGCACACGTCAGGCGAGCTCAAACCGCTACACGTAGGCGAATTCCGTGCCAGGCGAGTTCCACACTAGGCGGGCTCCATCCGCTCCAGCAGGCGAGCTTCCGAGCTCCAGCCCGCAATAGGCGAGCTTCATACCAGGTTCGTTCTCTTCACAAAAGATAGTATGCTTAAGCTAACTCCTCAAATTGCATGTACCTACAATATGGGTTTAGCACCATCATCACACTTCAAGTAGATTCATAATGAAAATCAAATCTTGGTGAACATACTTCCAACAGATATTTGATCCTTCAAAAGATCAAAAAGCAATTGTAAAGAAAAGTAATAGTCATGCTACCTTTTCTTTGTTTCCCTTTTGATTGTTGGATTCAATGATTTTTTTCCCTCAGATTGCATTGTATGACGTAGAAACTCTATCTATGGAATGTTCGAACTTCCTGGTTTGTCTCTCCTAATTGAATGATTGAATTGAGGCTACTTTAGGTTCTGAACCTCTTGGTACTGGGGCTCTTTATCTTTCTATTTAGTTGTAGCCTCCTTTTGTTGAGGAGTTTCTTCAGAAGGTTTTGAAGTGGTGGTAACCACCCCCTGCTCAGCTTGATCGGCCACCTTAGGATAGTTGAACCGATACTGGTTCCCACTTTTAGTGGCAAAAGCTTCATGCTCATCGTTGAAAAGTGGGAAGGTGGGGATCCCTTCGTCATTTTCCTCCAGAATTGCTATGGCAGCGCAACAAGATTTTTCTTTGCCATTGGATTTAGATTTCTTCTTGGAAGAAGATCACGTCCATTGCTCATCTTGAAGTAGATTAGGATGAACCCAAAGGGTTTCACCGTTGGAGGCCGTGTGTGGCACTAGGCCTTTCTGGTGTTGCCAGTAAGGGTCTTCATTGATGGTCTTCATCTCTACTTTCGTTACGGGTTCTAGACGAAATCATGTGAGGGGAACAGAGCCGAAGCAAATACTCAATAGGTTTGTGCCCACCTTCTTCTCCTTGGGTTGCTTTGCGGTGATAATCCCAACATCAATCAAGACTTGAATCTTGTCTTTGAGGGCATAGCATATTTTAGTGGGATGATGAACTGCCATGTGGAATGTGTAGTATCATGGATCGGTAGTCTTCTTGGCACCCTCATGATCAGTGATTTAGGGTAGCTTGGTCTTGTTGTTCTCCAACAGGCACATGAAGATACCGAGGACTTCATCTTTGTTGAAGGAGTATTCCTTCGAGAATTTTGGCTCAGAAGCCTTCTGTTGCCTTTGAGGTCGTTGCTGCCACTGAGGTGATTGCTATTTTGGCGCTTGTTGTTATGGTTGTTATTGCTGTTGTGGTTGCAGCTAGAATGTCTAGTTGGCCTCCACTGCATTTACTTACATCTTTCCTTTACCACAGGGGACGAAGTTCTACTTTGGGGCATTAGCCCTTGGTTGACCTCTTTCAGCCTTCTTCCTTTTAAGAAATCGTTCGGCTTTCTCTTCATACACCTTCAATTCTTTCCAAGTCTTGGATGGCGCTAGGCCCATAACTTCCAGCACCTCCAAGGAAATATTGCTGTGATACATTTGGAGGATGAATTCCTCCATGACCGAATCTCGACAGTTCATTACCTTATTTTGGAAACACTTGACAAAGTTCTCGACCGATTCTCCATCTTTTTGTTTCTCATCAAACAATGTTACGATTGACACCTCAATATCATCATTGAAGAAGTTGGTGGGAAACATGCTCTCTATATCGTCCCAAATGTTGATACTTCTTGGTTTGAGACGACGGTACCAATTGAAGGCAGCTCTGTGTAGGGTGTCAACGAATGACCGGATGATACGGGTGTATCTTCTTCTCTGCTTCGGGAGCTTAGCGATCCTCATGGGAGCTTGAGGATAGGTGATTCTCATGATATCTTGAGAATAGAAGCGTGGTTGAAGCTATGGAGGACAGCGAAAGAAGTCAGAAGGAGTGAAACGCAAAAGATCAGGAAAACAGGGTCGGGTTCTGGCCGGTCGACCGCGGCACCCATGCCGGTCGACCGAAGAAACCTGCACAAGGTGGGGTTTGCAGAAGCGCTCTGGCCGGTCGACCGGACCAGGATTGGCGGTCGACCGGATCGCGATATTTGGCTTT
>BQKN01065367.1:192208-205865 GCA_022839385.1 Asparagus kiusianus
TTTGGTAATTCCGCGACCAAAGGGTGCTCGCACGGCGACTCGTACCACCGGACCATCAAGGGTTCATTGCCAGAGATCAAACCCAGGTGAGTCTTGAAGTAAATCAAGTTCTGAGTTGGCAAACCTCTTTTGTTGAATAGTGTGAAGTTGATTAAGTTGAACTTCGTCGGATACGGAATCGACTCCTACTCTCTCGGATAAGGACATAGGATGCCTGTCTTCTTCAAATCTTGAGCAGACATCAAAGCAATGATCTTACTCTTAAGGGTTTTCATCTTCACATCTTTGTCTACATCTCTCTTTTGGCGATTTTAGGGAAGACCAATGGGACTACCTCCAGTGTTGGTGTTGTTGATGGGGCCACCCCAGTATCTTTGTCGTCGGGAGGGGTGTCAGCATTGATATTCTCCTCTACTTTAGGGTTGCTGTCTATCTGACTGGTAGTGTTGTGATGACTAGATTCACTATGCTGATTAGATAACTCTTGAAGTTGTTAGACATGTAAATCCTTGACCCGTTGTACGACCATTTCCATCTCGATTTTAAATCTTCCTTCTGTTTGGCCAAGGCCTTTTGAAGGAGTAGAGCTATCTACTCAGTTGTGATTATGAATGATCTTGATTTTGTCCTACACTAGATATCGTACTATCTAAATCGATTACAGAGTTTGTATCTGATGCTTCATTATTTGAGGAATGCCCTCTCCTCGGTCTAGGTCCAATAGTCCCGGATCGCAGCCAAGTGAGACACTAAGATGTCCCATGCAAAGGATCAGGACTGGAATGCCGGGTTGACTTCCCATTGTCGGTCATGTTAATAGTGACTCTTGGGAATTCATCAGCTTGACTGGTTGATCTTCTTTTGTCGAAGCGCTTTGGCTTGGGTTTGGATGCTTCAGTGGAGATTCTTTCGAATACTGAGACCCTCCGTGGAGTAGTCTTGGGGTAGCTATATTTTGATAATACTATCCTGATTAACCTCTTACAAGGACAGTGAAAGTCTAATCCTGGAGTACTTCTCTTTCGAGATTTGTTCGTGCCCCCAGTCCGATAGTACAACTCATCGGCGTTATGGCCGAAGCAACCTATCGGCTGTTTACTTGAATTTTTAGGTATAACATCGTCTTCTATCAAATACGTTTTCTTCTGAATAGGTAACACCTTGCTGGCGTTCGCAGGAGTCACATGTCTAGAATCACACCCTCGTGAGGGTGAAACCCTAACGGGCTCCTGATTCTCGACACACACCCATAAGTGGGTGGTTCTACGAATCAATTTGTTAGGAGTGCACGTATGATACCCAGTCTAAATAGTTGATAGGGATTTATTCAGCGGACCCAAGCATTCTTTTACATGAGTCTTGCCTCGATTTTTATGTAGAGGACCCAGGCGATCCTTTAATGGAATTTTGAATTTGGATAGATCCACACTGCCATAGGGCTTCACCGGAGCAACATGAGTAGGATTGGAAGTTGATGGAGGTTAGGAAGCAGCCTTGGAGCTAGAATTAGATGAGAGACATGACTGGTGTCTCTCTCCAAGTGGAGGATTCTTGGCTATTTTCGGTGCTGTTTTTAGCGCTAATTTGGCCTTTGGCACCCAAAATTGCTTAGATTTTGGTGATACTTTGACCACCTCTTCCTTTTATAGCTCTTGTGCCCTTTGCACAAGGAACCATGCATGCGCAAGAAGTGCGTGGTGCTTCTAGATGCGCTCCTTAAGAGTAGAACGAGTTCTTTTGACACGAACACATTTGTTAGTTGACGGTTGGGAGGAGGAACCCATTGCTTACTGTGGCGACAGCTTAGTGGTTTGGCACCTTCTGAATTCTAAGTTTTCTTGATAGTGGACTCCATCCACCTGCTCTAGCGCTTTGGTGAACTGACGGGCAAGACGTTGGCGCCGCCTCTGATGAGCCCTCTTCGTCAGAGTTGGTGCTCTTTCGATGGGAAACTCCTTCACATGTGAGGAGTTGTCACGAGAATTGGATACGACTTCTAGAGAGGAGTTTTCAATAGCAATTGGGTGAAGATTGATACCCTAGGCCTTCAAATCCGAAGACCAACGAACCTTCTTCAGGGAAGTGGTCTTCCTGCGCTTGCAAGGAGAGGAAGATCTGGAGGAGTAGGAGGAGACGTACTCCTCGAACTCTTACTGATCGAACTCATATTTGATCTCTTCATCCATAAGGATATTGATTATTGGCTGTGGCATAACAGCCTCGGCAGCAAGGCTGTTAGTTCCCACTATGGTCGCCAGCGTGTTCACATCGAAAGTTGGTTTATTCATTGCAGGACTCATTACAACTTCAGTCGTTATAGTAAGTTCAAAAAAGAAATAAAGACTTTTTATAAGTCTCCTTACATAATAAAAGTAAAAAAAGATTGTAACTTATTTGAAACACATACAGAGAGATCGTTTATCGGTCTTCTGGTTACGTGAGATCTTTATTGGTGCTAGGGTTTATCCGTGGACCACTAAATGATCAGATCCGATTGATTTCATTGCCTTGCAAAAGAGATAAGAAATTAAAGTGATTATCTCAGCAAAAGTAAGATAAACACTCTTCTCGAGATCACAGCAATAGTGCGATCTTAAGGGAAGTGGATGAACGGGGCTAAAAGAACTGCAGATCTATTAAACTCTCCTCCTTTATGTCGAAGAACTCGCCATGTACTTGCTTCCTCCTTGCTGAAATTCTTGATCCTCCACTCTCCAACTAGACAGGGCTTCGTCGTTTGCTCAGAATTCATGATCCGTGTAAATGAAGGCCCTAGGGCTATACTTATAGGCTTCAGAAGCTCTATTTTCGGATAAAAATGAATGATTTGATCTTATCCTTAGTTGTAACCACTTAACCACGTTCAAAGATAACCTGAAATTAGTTAGAGAGGCTTTGGACTGAAGGAATCCCAAAATTTTATCGAAAAATAGGTTCTCGGGAGGTTATACGGGCGAAAACAGGTTTTTTGGGTGTGAGACACCAATGGTGTCTCAGCTATGGCCGAGACACACTTGGTGTCTCGGCCATTGGCCGAGACGTCGTTTGGCGTGTTTTGACTATTTTGCCTCATTCTCTTGTCTGATCTCAGAATTATGTGATTGAAAATGCATTAGAAAGTTGAGGAAAAGACCTACAACTTCTCATGGACAAAATACATATGGACTGAGCAAGACAAGAGTGGCTCTCCATCTTTTGTGGGTGAAACGTAACTCCCGATCGAGTCGTTTCTTCGTTATTTCACCGTCCCGTTGATTCGTATGCTATGCCAACTCACTTCATGCACTCGTTAACTTTCGTACGATATCAGATAATACTTCTCAACTTGGATAATGATGTTTATCACATTCTCTTTATTTCGAGCTGTGTGCGGGAACCTATAGGCAATTTTTGACGCCTACATCTATGAGCATTGCATCTTTGGAAAGTAGAAAAGAGTCAGCTTCAGTACAATAGTGTATCAGACTAAAAGTACTTTAGATTATATCCATTTAGATCTTTGGGGACCTTCTCAAGTTTCCTCGAAGGGTGGTGGTTCGAGATACTTGTTGACCTTCATTAATGACTACTCCAGAAAGGTTTGGGTCTACTTTTAAGATATAAATATAAGGTGTTTATGACTTTCAAGCAGTGAAAGCCTTTGATTGAGAAGTAGACTTGGGGGCTTATTAAGAGGCTTAGAACTAATAATGGCCTTGAATTTTGTGGAGGAGAATTTAGTGAGTTATGTAAGAAGGAGGGAATAATTAGGCATCGTACAGTCCCTCGTACGCCGCAACAGAATGGAGTGGAAGAACGTATGAAAAGAACCTTATTGGAGAAAGCTTGTTGTATGATGTTAAATGCAAGTTTAGGCAAGGAATAATTGACAGGAGCAGTGAATACGACTTGTTACTTAGTGAATCGGTCGCCATCGACTGCTATTAGTTGTAAAACTCTAGAGGAGGTTTGGTCCGATAAGCCTAGGGATTATTCTAATCTTAGAATATTTAATTTCCCTGCATATGTATATGTTAGTCAAGGAAAACTTGAGCTGCAAGTGAAGAAGTGCATATTCCTAGGTTATGCATTGGGTGTTATGGGTTTTCGGTTGTTGGGTCCTGATCCGAAGTCTACAAAGATTATTATTCGCTGTGATGTTACTTTTGATGAATCTGCTATGTTCCACCAGAAACGATCATCGGTTTTAGTTGTTGATAAGGTGCGTACTATAGGACATAAGGTGGAGTTAGAAATTTGTAATTCAGCTTTTCAACAGGATAAGACTACGAGAGTTCAGCAGCCAGATCTTATTCAAGTAGATGAAGCACCTTAGCAGCTACAGGAAGAGCAAGAATACACTATTGCTAGAGATCGATTTAGACGAGATATCCGACCACCGGGAAGATATGAAGATACGATAGCTTATGCGCTGTCGGTTGAAAATTTTTTGCCCTTCAGCTTTTCAGGAGCTACTTTAGGTGATGACTTCGCTAATATTTACGATCTTCGTGCGGACAATTCAGTCGATTTGTTGAGGAGATATCTTTCAGTTAGGAAGTTCAAGCCGGGCTTGGACTTAATCGATATGTGCCGCACTTAGATGCTCTGCGGGGCTATTGGAGAAGGTGGAGTAAGTTGGCTTATTTTGGAGTGAGGAATCTTCTACGCATTTGAGTCAAGGTGGAGATTTGTTATAGGTTGCCTCAAATACTCAAATCCATATTGTTTTGGGAGTTCCTTTTCATCTTGGTTTATTTTGATTAAGAGTCCAACTTACATTAGACTTTGTACAAGCAATTATATTAGAGGTTTATTCCTACTTAGACTCTTGTTGGGTTTTAGGATATGTTGACTTCTATTTCTATTAGAACTCTTATTTCTTAGACAGCAAGGAGCTGAGATATTCAAGGCTATATAAGAACAGTCTTTCAAGCCAATTTTAATCATCAATTTTCAGAGAACCAATCAAGAAGAGAGAGAGTTCTTTTGTGAAGCCTATTTGATATTTTTCTCTTTTGTTCCTTTAGTAGAGAGTTGTATTAAGCTTTTAGGGTGTTATTTGGGATTGAGAGATTCCACTTTGTATTCTTCACAATTTACTAAAGTTTTTCTCCTTCTTTGTCCGTGGACGTAGGCTACAAGCCGAACCACATATATTTTTGTGTTTGTGTGTTCTTGATATTTTTCGTGCTCTCGTGTGATTGATATTAGCTTATCCTAGGGAGTTTGTCATAACAAAGGAGAAGGTTGATTTGATTAACATTCCTCGTCATCTTGGAGATCTTGATTGGATCTTCCTATGTCGGTTAGAAGGTGTTTCTACTTTCTACCAGAGGTTATGTTTGGAGCTAGTAAAGGCAACTCATGTATTTTCCCATTTATTTGTTGAAGTCTTGAGCTTCTTGGAAACGGAGTTGTTGTTGTCCTCTTGTTCATATAGTGGAAAGATCCATGCTTGTAAACATACGCCCAGCTTATGACTGAATCACGTCATTTTGATGTTTAATTGTGATTAACTATGCGTTGTTTATTCTGCACTAATTAGGATTCATCCTACTCTCCTCTCCCGTTTATTGATCCTGCATGATCCTTATCTTGTGTTGTTGTGTGATCTAATCTGAATAGAAGTCTAGTTGAGTATAATTTAATATTCTCTGGAACATGCATCTCTTTTGACCCCTCTAGTGATTGCCATCCTGTTGAAATAAAAAGTTGGACTACCACCCAAAAATGACCATTTTGGTGAAAATAATCCTCCACGTTGGTAAATACAGCAAAGACTTTGATCGATTATGCACACACTATGGGGCATCATTTACAAAAGCATAATCTCAAGTAGCTTCAAATGTTAGCGAAGAAGGGAGATTAGAGAGAGAGGGAGACCGCCTGTTTTCTTGTAATCAAATCATAAAATGATTCCATAAATTTTGTTAGCAATTTGAATCAAATTCCAGGGTACTTGTGTGTTAGTGTTTGTGTTTGTGTGTGATGATGAGTACAAGGGACTATTTGGCTCGAAAATTTGGGTTTGTAGTGATCAATTTATAATATTAAATTCTTAATTTTTTTAAATTTATTTTCTTCATTTGTTTGAATGAAAAATAAGTATTGACGTCATTTTTCTTATTTATTGATTTTATGGTGTAAAATTCATTCCACTTTCTTTAGGCTGCGTTTGAGAACTTGGATTTGGGCTATGGATTTTAAATCCAAGGTATTTCAAATCCAAATTCCTAGTTTGGACTACAAAACTGGGCTGGAATTTCAAATGAAAGTATTTTAAAGAGAGAATTTGAAAGCCCAAAAGCCCGTATTTGAAATCCTACCCTACCCCTTGTCATTTACCAAATCCCGATCCCAAACTCCTCTCTCGTTCTCAGCTCTGACGATCCCCGACTCCTCCTCTCTCTCGTTTCTCAGCTCCGACGATCCCGACTCCTCCTCTTTCTCGTTTATCAGCTCCGACGATCCCGACTCCCCCTCTCTCTCGTTTCTCAGCTCCGACGATCTCGAATTTCTCTCTCTCAACGCAGCAACGCAGGTATCTCTACTCTCTCCCCTTCTCCTCTCTCGTTGAAACCCTAGATCTGATCTAGGGTTTCGGTCTCCCCCTTACTCCTCTCTCTCCCCCTTCCATCGAAACTCTAGATCTGACTTGGATTTCTCTTTTGTAGCTTGTTTCCTCTCTTTCGGTTGCTCTCCTAGATCTATGGTTAGTTTTGGGTTTCGTCTGATTTTTTTTTTTTGGGGATTTGCAGGCTATTGTCAGCGACTTGCAGGAGGAGATTCATACTAGAAGTAAGCGATTCATGTTTATGTGATTTTTTACTGTTCTTCCAGCAGAATTCTTGCCATCTCAAGCCTGTAAAATTGGTACTACGACCTATTTAAAAATAATAATTTATTGTTCAGGTAAATGGTATGGAAAATGACTATTGAACTAAAATGTTCTAGTAGGTATTTAATATTTGGTTTGACTAAATGATGGTTCTTTATCTACTTTTCTTTTTTCTTTTTAAGTTTGGTATATCAGCAATCAACCAAAGCTAACTTGAATCCTTTGTTTGGTGGAAGGTGGTTCTTGGGAGCTAGTACTCATTAGAAAGCTAAAACGCCAGTGCATGTTCAACTTTTTTTTTTTTTTTTACTTCCAGTGCTGGGTCCCTAGTTGTTATGATGCATGGTTGATTAGATTGGTTCAATTTGCCCATATATAGTCTATTGATATTATCTAAGGAAGGGTGATTGTGTGATGTAAACGTGGGCTTGGTCCCTCTTGTATTTATTTGGTGATCATTTTAATGGAAGGGATACATCCGCGATCGATGCATTTTTACTAGCCGCGAGATTTTGGTTTGTTTACAGCTTATGTGTGAGTTTTGTTGTCATATGTATTTCTTTGGGGGGAGACAAAGGTGTAACTATTGGTGGGTGATGTGTTGGCATTTTGGGTCTGTGGGCAAATTGAAGGATGCATTGTATATTAATGTCATCCAATTCTAATCGTTAGCAAACTTGAATACTAAAAAATATTTGTTTCATGTTAAATGAACTACCGAATCGAATATGACCGAATAGGTATTCGAACAATTATCGAACTATTTGTTAATTATTTGGTTCATTTCCACCCCTATATATGAGCCGGTCTTTCGCATGCCAGAGGATCGATTCCTGGACGTGTTTATTTGTAGTATTTGGTCTTTCTGTACCTGTAAACTAGATACTCCATTGCTTCTGAAGCATGCTTTCAATAGGTTAGCTCATGCACATTGACTCTGGCCCTTTGATTCTTCAGTTTATTATTATGTTTGTGATCTTCTTTCATGTTGATCAAACCATCCAAGGCGACCTATGGCCTCTGCTTCCAAGTTTCTGATGCCTTTGATATGTTTCTTCAGATTTTCAGCAATATGAGTGGGTTAGAAAACCTCAAATCCATCAGCTATTACAAAAAGAAATATTTTCCAATGGAATCAATGTGCGTGTTTCAAGATTGTCACATTTTCTTCTATGAAATGCCTATTGTGTAAGTTTTGTTGTTTAATTGGAAAATTATATCGGCTGAACAGAATTTTATTTCAAGCATCTCATCTTCCATTTGCCCACAGACTTATTATTAAAAGTCAGTCTGTGTGAAAACAAGCATCTCATCCAAGGCTGAACAGAATTGATTTTATTGCCATGACCTTCCTTTAATTTAATTCATGTAGTGAGGATGCCTGATATCAATGAGTTATTTCATTTTCTTCACAAATCTTAAATCTTTGTACAGTGTTTTATCTGTTGTTGTTAAGATTTCTATGTCTTGAGTTGTTTTTTCTTAGGACTTCATTAAATTTGCATCCTGCTAAATATATATTCAGGATATATGTGTAATCTGCTTGCATGTTCAACTTTTAATGTGATAGGTTAAAAATGATAAATGATGAAAGGGATTCAAGGATCCAACTTAAACGTACAAGGGAAGAATTTGAGAGGAGAGAGGATGATGACATTATTATGCTAGTGGTCAGTTTTATAGTTGTTGCCATTGGTGCTTGGTACTATACAAAGCACATGTTGAAGGAGAGTTCAAGAACACACGAAGAAGAGGATGAAAGGACATACCTTAGAAAGTCTTGGATTCGAAATCTTATTTGCAATGCAAATAACTGTGTTGAACAACTAAGGATGAATCCTCAAGCGTTTAAGAGGTTATGTGATGTTCTATGTACTAGAGGGGGATTAGTATCATCAAGAAATGTCTCGATTGAAGAAATTGTCGTTATGTTTTTGCATATTTTAGCTCATAATGTAAAAAATAGGACAAGCAAAACAGATTTTTATCGTTCAAATGAAACAATTAGTCGGCAGTTCCACAAAGTACTTCAAGCAGTCATGAAGATAGGAAGCCTCTATATTAGACAAGAATATACAAATCCTAATGAGAGAGACAGAGAAGTGGAAATGGTTTGAGGTAACTATGACTTCTTTTATTAAGGTTTTCATGTTTAGTACTTTTGTTTAATAGAACTAATTGTAAGGTTGTGCAATTTTAGGATGCTATCGGGGCACTTGATGGGACTCATATCCAATTAACTATTCCTTTGGAAGATCAAAGTAGATATCGAAATAGAAAAGGAGAGAATAGTACAAATGTACTTGGTGTTTGTGATGCCAATTTGAGATTTTCATATGTGCTACCTGGTTAGGAGGGTTCAACATCAGATTCTCATGTTTTGCGTGATGCTTTGCGTCGGCCCAATGGCTTAAAACTTCCCTCAAGTAGGAATATAATTCTTTTAATTATTATATATGTATTGCTTCCTAGTTTTTACATTGTTGTGACTGAAGATTTTAATTTTGTAGATAAATACTTTCTTGTGGATGCTGGGTATACAAATGGGCTGGGGTTTTTGGCACCTTATCGAGGACTCGCTATCATATAAAGTCTTGGAGAGAAAATGGTCCAAGAAACTACAAGGAGTTATTTAACCAACGTCATTCCTCTGCTAGAAACACAATTGAGAGAGCATTTGGATTGCTAAAAAAACGATGGGCTATATTACGGACAGCTAGCTTTTATAGTGTTAAGACTCAAATTAGGATCATTAATGCATGTTGTATTCTTCACAACTTTTTACCTGAAGAGATGAATGAAGACGACTTGTTGAATGATGTGGATCGAGAATTAGAAGATTCTCCCGTTTTAGAAATTGAGAATGTAGATGATGAGCGTATCATTACTGTGAGAGTTACAAATGAATGGAGCAACTTTAGAGATGATTTAGCTATTCAAATGTGGGTTGAATACCGACTTTAAGATAATTTAGCTACAAGATGGAAATGAGGGTGACGAGTATGAGGTTAGTGTTCCTTCCCAATTGCAAAAGTTTCAATTATGTCAGTTTAAATTACTATCTTTGAGCTCGAATATTGATTCTTCTTATTGACATTAATTAAGCAATATATGGTTGGATTTGAATTTCTACATGCATGATTACACTGGCTAGCTAGCTTATATCATAATCTGGTGCATGGGGTTTCATGGGATAGAGAAGCAGATCGATGCTTAATTTAACTATATATATGAGCAAGTTGCTTTAACTATCTTGTGCCTAGCTAGTTTCTCCTTATCACTTAATTGCATAGATATCCATGCCAAGGTGAGGGCTTGTACAATCTACACTGTAATTTGCAATGGTACTTTGTGTTTATAGTGATTTAAGGCATCATTGTAGCGTTAGTTACATTGTTGGATTTGTCTGGGGATGGTTGATATAGAGGCTGCATTGGCCAGAACATAGATGTCTTTTGGGCTCTGATGTCATTAGAAATTTTTGGGGATATGAATCTTGTTGTGGTTCTACATGCTGTATTATCTGCTTATTTAGTTTCTGTGCTGGGACTTATTTGTTTTGCGTGTTTTATGTGACACAATTTGCTAATATGTCTGAAATATGAAGCATGGATACAGATAAGAGATGCATGTATGATAAAATAGACGGTGATGCAACAGACACGAGTGCGGCATGGATATACAAAAACTCAGTACATGTATGATACATCTAAAATCAAATATACTTGCAAAGCCGCCATTCAAGTACTTCACTTTTTTTAACTTTTAAACATTAGGTATATCTAATATATATCCTTGAACCATCTCACGCTGCCAATATTGGATTACATTAAAAGGTGTACTTGACATGCATCTATCAAGTGTTAGATCATCCAAGTGTTGGACACGTATCCGATAACTGTGTGCATCCTTCGTTGAAGCATTGATGGCAGTGTTATCAATGGCACAATAATTTCATTTTGTGAAGTATCTGCAGGAGAATAGAGAAGGGGGCATTGAAAAGGTTTGAATTAGTGATTGTTTGATGCTTGATGGTTATTAGCAAGTTATTGACTCTATATGGGTTAATTGCAGACTATGGTTGTATTAAAGACCTACGTTGCATACATATATCTTTGCACGATTAAGATTTAAATTTTTTTTCGCTCCAGGATACTTTCTTTTCATTATTAATCAACCTTTATGCTTCAATACTAATTCTGTGCCATTCACTTTGGTATGTATTAGGATGACAAAGAAAGGGAAACAAATTGCATCTCATTCAAGATCATATGTTGTGTGGAATCGTGATATGGACGCAGCTTTAGCCAATGTGTTGTACGATCAAATGAACCAAAGATTAAAAGTCGATGGTACTTGGAAGCCTCAAGTGTATCAAGTTGCGGTTGATGCACTAAAATCATTTAATAGCAACTTGAACAAAGATAACGTGAAAAATCGACTCAAAATTTGGAAAACCCATTATAATGTTATCTATGACATTAAAAATAAAGTGGTTTGACGTGGTGGGATGATGAGAAAAAATTGGTGATTATACCCGCTAGTGAGCAAAAAGTATGGAACGACTATGTTACGGTAATATTGCACTTTGTATTTATTAATTTGAATTATTAGTTTGTTGCATATATCTAAAAAATATTTGTGAATGTTCTTATATTGCTGGCTAATCCAGATGCAAAAGGCTACCAGAATCGTTTGATTGAAAATTAGGATGACATTATGGTGTTATGTGCAAAAGATAGAGCCAACGGTGAAGGTGCAGAAACTTTTGAAGAGGCTGCTAACACAATGCAACATGATGAATCTGTGGCACAATCTAAAACAAACGAAGATGGAAGCTCTTCAAGGAAACATCTTCCTGGAACATCAACTAGTGGTGAGACAAGTTCAAAGAAACAAAAGAAGGGGGATAAATTGGTTGATTCACTTGCAGTGATGACAGCTTCTGTGACTGAGTATTTTAATGAGAGAAAGAAGGAAGTAGTAAGAAAACCACCAACCGGTGAGGAGATTCATCACATGGTCTCAAAAATACCCAACTTAAGTCGCATTCAAGTGTTCAAGGCATTTGAGAAGCTAATGGATAGCAACCCGAAAAAATTTTATTTGTTGAAGTCACTTCCTGATGATGAAAAAAGAGATTTCATTCTCTTTATTCTTAAGGAGTAGCTTCTAGTTGGATGGCAAGAACCCCCAAATCTTTTAACCCATTCGAGTAAGTTCTCTCTTGGATTTCTTTTTCTTTTTTAGGCATATTTTAACTCTCATTATTTTGTCATTTATGTTAGGATGCAAACTTATAGTTGTGACTTCTGGTGTGAGTGATGCTATCTTTATTCGACTGATTTTATCAATTTTAAAATTGATCCCTAAATTTTGAGTACTATGGCTGGGATTTGCTCCCTGACTCTTTTAGACATGGGTTGTGAAACTGAAGGCTGAAACTTTGGGCCCTGATGATGATAAACTCACATTTTTAAGTGTTTATGCAGGGATTAGTTTATGTGAAACTTAATCGAAATCACAAGCAGATATGCTTTGTTGATGTCATGCCTAGAAGTAGATGATGTAATAATAACATTAATTTTAGGGATGCTATGGTACTTGTTTTGGACTCTCTCGTTTGAATTTGAACTGCAGTACAATAGAAGTTATATTATGCTGTACTAATTAAGAAGTATATATGTATATATGTACTAATTAGTTTGATTTTTGTGACGTGGACTAATTGATGCTAAATTGTGTAATGTAGGACTCAAATTCTTCGAGACATGAAGTTGGGCGCATTGGAGAGAAAAGAGGAGAAGACTTGAAGGATAAATAGAGGATTCTAGATATGTTTTCTTTTAATAGTTTATGTTATCGTAATTTGGCTTGTTGTAGCAAATCATGGTTACTTCTTATAGCAAATCATGGTTATCAACTACCTATGGTATGTTGTGTTTTAAATGAAGGATTATTGTGGAGTGTAGAGCTTCTTATGAGGAGTGTTTGCTAAACTCTTTTGACTCGTCGAGTCTTTTATCATGGCTAGTTATTGGAGCAGTACTCTTGTTCTTTGGAGATTGAAGGTTGATGTAGTATTGGATGAAACCATGAAAAAATGGCGTATAATAAATATTTTGGACATTATTATTATTTTTTGTATTCTCTCATACCGATTCATGAAGGACAAGATGTTTGCATGTATATTTATAATTGCTAATGAAGAGATCAAACTTCTGAGGGGGTCGTGAAATTTACCCTAACTTTTTCCTCAATATAAACCATAATGTCCGCATTTGATTTAATTATTAAGGAGTTAAGAGAGAGCATAAATTTTTTTATAACACCAATTTCAAATCCAAATTCATGTATAATAAAGTGTATCCAAACATCAGATTTTAAATCTGTGATTTCAAATCCTTGCATTTAGTGATGACATCCAAGCAAAAGATTTTATCAAATCATGGATTTCAAATTCTAGATTTGAAATCCCATGATTTTAAATCAACCTATCAAATCCAAATATTAGTTCCCAAACGCAGCCTAGCAAATTTAGGGCACTACTTTTTCCAGGGTGCTTTTGCTTATTCTTTGAAGCAACTAATAATGATATTTTGTAAAAACTTTTTGACATATCTAGTAAAACTATTTTTGTTTTTAAGGGCGTGCTTTTAGAAGCAATATGAGGATGCTTTTAAGAGGAGCTTTTGTTTTTTTAGGTTATATACTATATATACATTTTATCTTTTAACGGTGATTACTAAGCACAATTCTACTAAACACTTTAACTGCTTTTAAGTAGTTCTTGATATTTGATTACGAAACAGCTATTTTCAGTAGCTTATATATATA
>BQKN01065367.1:234832-280054 GCA_022839385.1 Asparagus kiusianus
TAATATGGTTCATGAAGAACCAACACCTCCTCCTCTCCGAGCATAGATTATTCTAAAAATCATTTAAACGTTAACCATTAATTTTGAAAACATGACAATTTTTAGGTCGACTGCCCCATGTGAGAAAATGCAATTAACATAAACGGACCTATCTATCTTGATCTCAATTTTCTAGGAAAAATATGTAATTTTGAGTTGTACAGTAAAATGTTTTGTTTCGGAGTGAAATTTTTTCGTAAAATCAAATTGTCATGAAAAATATTTGTTTTTTCTTTGTAAATCTTTGAGTTTATATAGGCATCGTTTCAAATTTCTTCCAACTCATTTAATTGTAGCAACCTAGTTTTTTCTGCCGAGTCTAAGTCAAAATTTAACTATTTAATAGCCCACATTGCTCGGTGTTCCAATTTCACTAGTAGATGACAAGCTTTTCCAAACACGAGCCTGTATGGTGACATCCCCAAATTAGCTTTGAATGTTGTACAATCTTTTCTATAAGGAGTCGATAATTTATGCGTGATCAAAATGTGTATCATTGTTGCTAATGATCGCTCAGGGCACTCCAAATCGTGCAAAAACATTCTCCTTAAAAAACTTGATAACAACCTTGTTGTTATTAGTCTTGCAAGCTACCGCCTTAACCTATTTTGACATGTATTCGACGGTTACTAGAATGTAGATATTTCCAAAGGACAATAAAATTGATACCCCACAAATCAAAAAGTTCAACAGCTAAGATGAGTTGTAATGGCATCATATTTCTTCTAGTAATTTTCCCTAAGAACTGACAGCGATTATAGGTTTTGCAAAGCTCATATGAATCTTTAAAAAGAGTGGGCCAGTATAACCCACACTGGTGAAATTTTTTAGCTGTTTTTCTTAGGCCAAAGTGGCCCCCGCATGTTTTCTCATGACAAAAGGACAGAACACTTCTAGTTTCTTCAGTAGGAATACACCTCTTAAAGATCTGATCAGGATATTATTTAAACAGATATGGATCATCCCAGTAAAAATATTTTACCTAGGAGAAAAAACGGGACCTATCCTGTTTAGGCCAATGAGAAGGGATCTGTTTCATTACCAAGTAATTCACAATATCGACAAACCATAGAACAGATTAGATTTGTAGGACTTGTTCATCTGGAAAATGTTTGTTGATTAGGACACTTGATGTTGGTGCATTCGAAAGTCTAGAAAGGTGATCTGCTACAGGATTTTCTGCTTCTTTTCTATCAAGAATTTGAATGTCAAACTCTTGAAGCAGGAGAATCCATCTAATGAGCCGTGCTTTGATATCTTTTTTGTCAAAAGATACTTAAGTGCATCATGATCCATAAAACCTTTGCTTAAAGATCTGATGAGATAGGACTTGATTTTTCTAAGGCAAAGACTACACCTATAAATTCTTTCTCAGTGACAGAGTAATTTTGTTAGGCATCGTTCAGAGTCCTACTGGCGTAGTAGGTCACATGTTGTTTTCCATCAATCCATTGTCCTAATATAGCACCAATTGTGAAATCGGATGCATCGCACATTAGTTCAAAGGGTAAAGTCCAATCTGGTGCATGAATGATAGGAGCTGTGGTTAGCTCCTTTTTTAGATACTCAAAAGCTTTGAGTCATTCGGGGGAGAAATCAAATGATGTATCCTTGGCTAAGAGATTGGTCAATGGTCTAGCAATTTTGCTAAAATCTTTGATGAAACGTCAATAAAAACTAGCATGACCAAGAAATGATCTGACATCTTTGATATTTTGGGAGGAGGAAAGTTAGAAATAAGGTCTACCTTAGCTTTGTCCACTTCAATACCTTTATTGAAAACTACATGTTCTAAGATAATACCTTTTTTGACCATGAAATAATATTTCTCCTAATCGAGAGTCAGATTTTTCTCCCTACACCATGATAGCACCAGTTTAAGATGATGCAAACATTCTGAAAATGTGTCACTAAAAATGGAAAAGTCGTCCATAAAAATTTTGAGAAATCTTTCTACCATATTGGAAAAAATACTAATCATGCAATATTAGCAGGTGCGTTACACAGCCCAAAAGGCACGCATCGATTTGTGAATGTTCTATACGGGCATGTGAAAGTGGTTTTCTCCTGATCTTCTAGAGCGATTGGAATTTAGTTGTAACCTGAATATCCATCTAGGAAATAATAGAACTTGTGTCCAACTAAGCGCTCTAACATTTGGTCAATGAATGGAAGAGGGAAGTGATCTTTCCGAGTAGCTAAGTTGAGTTTTCTATAGTCAATGCAAACTCGCCATCTAGTTTGGATCCGAGTGAGAATTAGCTCATTTGCCTCATTTTGGATTATAGTGATCCTAGATTTCTTTGGAACTACTTGGACTGGACTCACCCATGAATAGTTAGAAATAGGATAAAAGATCCTATGATCAAGATATTTTAGAATATCTTTCCTAATAGCTTCTTTCATTATCGGGTTTAACCTATGTTCAGGATCTCTAGTAGGTTTGTCATCATCTATCAAATGGATTCGGTGTTGAACAATGGTTGGACTAATTCTCTTGATATCAGCCATGATCCATCCAATGGCTTCCTTATTTTCTATTAAGACATTTAAGAGAGCTTCCTTTTGACTGGTAGTCAAGTTAGAAGAAATGATAACTGATAAAGGTTTGATCTCTAACTTAGGGGGTTTCTCAACAGATGGGCAAAGTTAGACTCAGGGCTCTATTTCCAAGGGTTCACGTTGCCAGCCAATTGTAGATACATGATTAACCATCGGTTCGAACCCTAATTCATCATCGAAAGACTCTTCAAGAATTAAGTCAGATAAACAAGAATCTAACTCACATCCTACCTCTTGTTTTCACTGGATATGCCCTAAATAAAATTCACCTCCATGGGTTGATCAGATAGATCACTGGGTTGCTTTCCTAGGTTGAAAATATTAAGGTCAACAGTCATATCTCCAAAAGATAGTTTTATTTGACCAGTCCTACAATTGATCAAAGATCTGAGGTTGCTAAAAATGATCTTCCTAAAATAACTGTGATTTGACTCTTGATGTTGAAAATGGGTTGTGTTTCTAAGACAATAAAATCAACAGAAAAAATAAACTCTCCAACTTTGATCAAAACATCCTCTACCTCTCTCTTAGGAATTTTCACAGATCTATCAGGTAATTATAGGGTGCATCTTATTCGTTTAAGTTCTCCTACACCTAGCTGTTGATAGACTGAATAAGGAAGCAAATTGACACTAGTCCCTAAGTCTAAAAGCGTCTTATCAATGTATGTATTACTAATGATACATGAAATAATGGGACAACCTAAATCTTTACGTTTCAAAGGTATGGGCTTGGAGAGCATATTACTGATATTGGCAGCCAAAAAGAATTTCTTTGGACCATTTATTCTTCTCTTTTTAGTGCATAAATCTTTTAAAAATCTTACATAAGAAGGGATTTGTTCAATTACGTCTAAAAGCATCTTAACCTGCTTGAAAGTTTATAGGATCTTCTCCTCCTAAGGAGAGTATTTCCTAGGCCGTAGTCTATCTAGGAAGGGAACAATTGGTTTAAACCTATCAACATTAGGCTCAAGTTCGAGTTTGGATTTTTGGTCATCGGAAAGAGATGATTTTTTAATAGAGTTATCAGAAGAAGAATGAATTTGTTTTGGATCAAGAGCTTGACTTGGAGGTGTTCTCACTTGATTATCGACCTATTTTCCTGACCGTAGTGAATGGATTACATTCACTTGAGCTTCATAGGATAAAGTAGATCTTGTGTCCTTAGGGTTGACCATAGGTTGACTTGGAAATTTTCTTTTTTCTCTTTCACTCATGGCACAAGCTAGTTGACCAAGTTGATTTTCTAATTTAGCTATGGCTTGAGTGTTGGAGTTAAGTATGTGTCCGGTTGATTGCATAAAGGAATTCAAAGTGCTAGATGTTTGAGTCAATATATTTGTGGTTTGTGTGGAGGCCTTAATTATGGTTTCTAGACCCTTTTACAAATCATTGAGACGTTTATCATGATCCATATTTAGAGGAGTGTGATTTATAATTTGATGATAATGAGGCTGATTTGAATATGACAGATTTGGTTGTTGAAAATTTGAGTGAGAAATGAAAGAAACTGTGCTTCCTCTAGGAAATTGTTAGTTTGAAGAGGGAATAAAGTTTTGATTTTCGGAGTAGTTTCCCTGATTCCGTAGAAAGTTTGGGTGATTTTTCCAACATGGATTATAGGTTGGAGAATATGGATTATTCACAGAATGCTGGAATGCAGTGTTAACCTGTCCTAGTGGTTGAGTGTTTCCTAAGAGAGGTCATTCCTCTGAAACATGGGATGAAGAAAGACAGTTGTGACAACCTGAGGTAAAAACTTGATTGATTTGAGCTGGGGCTTGTTCTTTGATTTCTAGAGCTTCTAACCTACACATGATCGTAGTCGTCTTTGCTTCATAGACTATATTTGTCTCTAGGGACATACCACTGGACTTGTGTTGGGGAACTGATGAAACTCGATCATCATAGTGTTCCAACTACATAGTTTTCTCAGGTAAACTCTCTAAAAATTCCCAAGCATCTTTGGTATTTTTCTTCATGAAATCCCCTTAACACATTGATTTGAAGGAAGTTTTTGAAGAATAATCCAATCCTTCATAAATGATTTGGCATAAACGTCATTTCTCAAGGTCGTGGTGAGGACATTGGATAAGAAGATCCTTAAATCTATTAAAATATTTTTAGAATAGCTCTCCCAGGATAATTTTAAAGTTTTGAATGTTGTTCCTAAGCTTAGTCGTTTTATGGATTGGGAAAAAATTCTTTAGAAAAATAATAACAAATTTATCAAAGTTGAGATTAAATTTTTGGGTAAGCTATACAACCATTTCTTGACTTTGTCCTTAAGAGCAATTGGAATAAATCTTAGCTTGATCACATCCTCAGATAGTTCCCTAATCTTAATCATAAGACAAACTTCCTCAAACTAAGAGATAAAGATATATGCATCTTCGGTTTCACTTCCTAAGAACTTTGGAAGCATGTTTATGTAATACGGTCTAAACTCAAAATTTGTTCCATTTTCTTTAGGAATCTTAATGCAAGAAGGGATTGCATTCCTTGTTATATAACACATATCTTAGAGAGCAGGTTGTTAGCCCTCGTCTTTTGATGATGATTTACAAACACCATTATTGGTGCTAATTGCTTGTTGAGCTATATTATGTAGATTACAATTGTTCAAGCATGTTAATGCCAAAGTTGGAGAATTAACTGGAACAAAGAGCTACAACGATGATATCCAAGGAGGTGGAGGCATTATGATGAAGCAAAGCTTTCAAGAGTACAATACAAAAGTGAATCTTCATCAAAATATGGGCAAATATCAAGACCAAAGAATTGTATTCATATACATGAGCTGTTTGCATTTTTTTTCTTTCTCTCTAGTGGTTAATGTAGACAAGTTATTAAGTTGATAACATTTGGAGCTCATTGGGTTCACACACACACTCTCATAAAAATATTATTTTTGAACCATTTTAGAAAAATAAGTAGTTTTACAAATGGTAAGTGCATATTGAAAAATTCTTTTTATATCATGTTTATATTTATGTTTATAAACATTTCTTAAAATTTTATATTTTTTGGAATTTATTTACTGTTTTTTAAGACCTTTAAAAGCTAGTTTTCAAACATGCATAGTCCTTGTGCATGATCATAAGTCGACTTATAGGCTCAAATAAGTCGACTTATAATCTGCTCTGGAATTTGCAAATAATTTCTGCTGAGTCGACTTATCAAACTGGCAAGTCGACTTATGCATTTCCGTAAGTCGACTTATATAATAATTTTAGCCTGTAACGGCTAGTTATAAGTCGACTTATGCATTGTAGCAAGTCGACTTATAACAGTGTTAACGACTAGTTTTGTAATGCGCTATTTTTTTGAGATTTGTTGTCCTATTTGGGATTTATGCTAGGGTTTGGGGCTCCTATAAATACCCAATCACCCTCATAACTTCTGTAATTTTTTCAGCAAGTAAAAAATCCCAAGTTTGGTATTCTAAGTGTTCTTGAGCTCAAACTTTCAAATTTCTAATTCTCATTTGTGTTTAAGTGTTTGTTTTTCTCACATCCTCACTCCACAACCCTTGAGCTTTAAATTGTTCTTCACTTGATCATTGACATAGGATTGTTGTGAGAGTTTTCTTTCTTCTATTATGATTGTGTGGTAAGATTGATCTCGAGGAGATCAAGTGTGGGGATTATGAGATCTCAAGAGGAGATCGTTGTGAAGAAGTTTCAGCTTCCAAACTAGTTGTAATAGTGATATTCTCCTCAGTAGTAGTGAGCGGGGGCATAGGTCGATGGACCGAACCTCGTGAACATATCGCATGTCGCCATCGGCTAACTATTCTCTAAACTCATCTCTCTTTTATTGCCTTTGCATTTATTTTAGTTGGTGTGTTGCATTGTTATTTTTTTTAATTGCACATTTATTGACTCATTACCCTATTCATCCCCCTCTAGGGTATTTCAATTGGTATCAGAGCAAGGTCTTTACATTTTTAATAGGTTTAATCGCCTTAGAGAAAAGATCTAAATTGAGGCTTAAATAAATGTGCATAAGCTTAAGGGACAATCCACCACTAGACCACCACTATTCACCGGACGTAACTTTGCTTAATGGAAGGTTAGAATGATGATCTACCTATGATGCATTTGTTGGCCTTTTTATTTTAATGATGTTTTACAAACAATCACTAATATTGTTTGTCTAATGTTTGTGTTTTCTTATTAGGTATTCTAGACAAATAATTCTTATTAGGTATTCTAGACAAATAATGATGTTGGAGGTTGGATAAAATCGAGCTTTCACGATCATATCCATTGAAGGATGAAAGGAATAGGAGTGAAGCCAATGCATTCAAGTCAACTATTCAAGTTCAAGTTTCATCCGCAAAGTTGACCAAGAAGAGCTTATTGGAAATCAAGATCATTGCTTGGTATATTAGTTTAGGTTTATATTATGTGTGTTGATACATTAAGCTCAATCATATACACATATACACGTATTTGGTTTACACACACACACACACACACACACACACACACACACACACACACACAAAATATGAAACAAATGAATATAATTGGAAAATACTTACTTGTTTCATGTTTATATGCTTATATATGATTTCATCAATATCAAGTTGATTTAGTTCAATGAAATCATGTTTATTATTTTTAAAGTTTGCAAAACATGTGTATCTTTGTTAAAATATTATATTCATGGTTTATGGACATAATAACAATATTTTATATCTTTTAACAAGTCCATATAATCATTTCATAAAGTTTTAAACTTTGTTTAAGTCAAAATGTCAAAAACAAATGTGTTGACTTTTCATGTTTTTAGACCTTTTTGAAAAATAAAGAGAATTCTCATTTGGGAGGTGCAATTTACTTGCTACATATTTATTATCATGTTTACAAGCATTCCCCAAAGTTTTATAATTTTTGGAATTTATTTGCTACTTTTAAAGGTACATTAGAAATTAGTTTTACTATTCATTACAGGCTGATATTATATTATCAGTCGACTAATGCAAGTGTTCAATCAACCAAAAAAATCGGCTGGAATTGCAAAAAAAAATTATTTTTTATTCAGTCGACTGATCAGTCGACAGATAAGATCTTCAGTCGACTGATGAGGTCTTCAGTCAATTGATATGCTGTGAGCTGCTTGTAATGGTCAACTCATCAATCGACTAATCCATCCCGTCAGTCGATTGATGGCCTGTAACGGCTATATTTTTAGTTTCCATTATTTTATCTTTTCACTTGGTTTTTCTTGATTTTTGGGCTTTGTCTTATGATCCTATATATACTCCTTACCCTCTAACATTCTGAAGCAATCAAGAGAGTTTTTAAACAAGTTTAAATAGTGTTTAAAAGTTTGTTTAAGTTTTGTTTTGAGTTTGTTTTGTGAAGAAATTTTCATAATAGGAAGAGGAGATTATCCATTCTTGTTTGGGCTTCAATCTACATCCCTCCACTCTTATTTTTTATTGGAGAAGTTTTCTAAACTCAATCTCTAGCTACTTATATGTTTGATTATAATTTCCTTAAGCTAGATTTTAATTGAGTTTATATTATTTGTTATCTTTCACACACAACCACTTGTGCTTAAGTATTTTCATATATTGTGTAATTTGGGTTGGTGGTGTGATTGAGTGAGCTACATTAAGTTCTTATCCATTATAGAGAACAAACAATTTGTATTTGAGCTTTCATCGCCAGGTTCTCTTGATTAGAGGCTTAATCGCCTAGAGTCAAAGTTCCTTGTTCTCATATTTGTGCTAATCTAATTTTAAGATTTATTATTATCTTGCTTGCATATACATATATATATATATATATCATGGATATAAATGGTGCATCTTGTTTAGGCTATGGTCCTAGTGTTGCTCCTAAATTCAATGTTTTCCCCTATGCTCAATGGTATTTTAGATTTAAGCTATTTGTTAGATCTAAAATATTGATTTGTGGGATGTCATTGATCATGCTTTTGTTGTGCCCACTTTGGAGAAATTCAAGTGGAGTAAAAATAATAATAAAATATTTATAATGAATAAGCTTGTTTTAGAATTTTTATTAAATGCATTTGATTCATGTATGTCTAACAAGCTTGATTCTTTTGATAGAGCTTATACATTATGGAAATTCTTAGAAGCGCATCAAGAAAACTTGGAGGAGATCCGATGAGCTTTAGCGGCTTCCTCTTCAAGTTCTATTGGAGCATCACCGTCATGCACACGTCTACTAGGGGATAACCCTAGTGTGGTAAGCGATTCCGATTCTAAAAGTAAACTTTCAATTAATGAACTCACTTGTGCATATAATAGGTTAATGCATGCTTATACTAAGTTGCATAATTATTTTATAGGCTTAAAAACCAAACAAGTAGAATTAAAATATGACCATGAGTTGTTAGCTTCTAAGTTTGATAATATTTCTAATGAAAATATAATCTTCAAAGAAAAGAAACATAAATTAAAATCGGATCATGATTATTTTCTTTCAAACTTTGCTATTTTGACTCATGAAAAAGAAAATACCATGTTAAAAGTAGAAAATATGAAAAATGAGGTTCTCTCTTTTGCTAACTATATTTGCTTTACTTCTAATAACAATACTTGTATGCATAATGATGAGTTGAACCATGTTAAGGATCACATATTATCTTTAGATTCAACCCTTAAAACATGTATTGTTAATAATGATAAGCTTATGGACTTGTGTGCAAAGTCCTGTGTTATCACTTCTAAATCAAACATTCACTATGCACACATATATAGTAAAATTTATCAATGCTCTATTTGTGGCCGAAAAGGCCACTTTGCTAGATTTTGCTATGATGCACGTAAACCCACAAAATCTAATATTCCTTGTGCATCCTATCAAGCTTCATCATCATGTACATTTACATTCACATGCTCATACTCATAAAGCTCATCATAAGCATGCTAATGTATTCAAGTGTGATTTTTGTGGTAGATTTGGTCATTTGGCCAAATTTTGTTTTGATTTAAAAAGAGTTTCCCATTTGCAAAATGAATTTAAAAGACAACCATTATTTGCAAATATTTCACCGTGCATATCCACATGATCAACAAAAATAAATGCATCCTTTTCATTACACTATTGCAATTGGATGGGTCATTTGCATGAATATTGCTATGACCGGACTCGTATACAAAATACACTCAAAAGGGATCATAACCCTAGGGCTTTAAGCTTTAATAATAGGGATCATGTCCCAAGACTTTTGGGTACCAAGAGTAATTCGGTACCAAAGCTTGTTTGATCTTTAAGAATAATTTTTTTTAATTTTTAGTTTTTCATGTTCTTAAAGATGATTTTTTATAAATAAACTGCAGACAATGTTTAAGAAAAATCTTTAAAAGAAAGTATTTGTTTTACATTGTTAATAAATTAAAAATGATTTTATTTGGTTTTTTAAATCCATAGTTCATGATTCTCATATGTGTTGTATTCTTGGTTTGAACTATATAATTTTTGGTATAAACAATGTGTTTGTGTTTATGGATTCATTATAAAACACTTTTATGATGATATTTATGTGTTTGAGCTTATGGATCATCTATTTGTACTTTAAAATATATTCTTTATGTGGATTGATCAAATTTTACAAAGAAGCATTCATTCATTGATCAATCATCATTTTTAGATATATTCTTTGCTTTAATTTTGATGAGAGGTTTGTGTTTAAGCAACCCCCCAGATTTATTGATTATTTATTTCAAAATAATGTTTATCGGGTTCTAAATGTTTATATGGATTGTAACAAGCTCAAAGAGCTTGATATGATTGCCTCTCTTGTTTTCTTGTCAAATATGACAAAAATTGATATTGGTTTGTTTTTATGTTATTATGATTCAAATTAATTGATTTATGATTTCATTTGGTTTGATTTGTTTTCATTTGAATTTTTTTTCATGATTCTCATGTTTTCATAAATTGCTCTTTGATTATATTTTGTTTTTAAACCTATGCTTTGAGACACTATTTTGTAATGTCATATCAATATGTGTTCTCATTGTTTTTTTGTATGTGAGTTATACTTAGCATGTTTTCATCTATGCTTGCTCACATGTTTGCCTTAGTATTCATTTCATATATTCTTTAAGGTATTTTGATAGGGGAGCTTATGTCCTTATTTTGTGTTATACTCACCCGTGCTTATATGTAGGGGGAGCTTTTGCTCTCTTCATTCTTTTGTTTTCCTCATTTTTGATGTTACCAAAGGGGGAGAAACAAGTGGATTGTGAGTATTTCTTTATGTTAGTTTTATGCACGAGTATTACAATTTCAATATTCATTCGATATCATGCATATTATTTATCTCTTTGTGTAGATTGTTTATCATCATCAAAAAGGAGGAGATTGTTAGAGTTTTTATTTTGATCATGTTTTACAAACAATCTCTAATATTATTTGTCTAGTGTTTGCGTTTTCTTATTAGGTATTCTAGACAAACAACGATATTGGAGGTTGGATGGAATCGAGCTTTCACGATCATATCCATTGCAGGATGGAAGGAATAGGAGAGCCAATGCATTCAAGTCAATTATTCAAGTTCAAGCTTCATCCGCAAAGTTTATCAAGAAGAGCTTATTGAAGATCAAGATCATTGCTTGTTTTATTAGTTTAGGTTTATATTATGTGTGTTGATACTTTAAGCTCAATCATATACATACATACACGTATACACACACACACACACACACGCACACAAAAGTTTTGGTTTTTCGTTTTTAAGTTTAAATATGAAATAAATGAATATAATTGGAAAATACATACTTGTTTCATGTTTATATGCTTATATATAATTTCATCAATATCAAGTTGATTTAGTTCAATGAAATCATGTTTATCATTTTTAAAGTTTAAAAAACATGTGTATTTTTGTTAAAATATTATATTCATGGTTTATGGACTTAATAACAATAATTTATATCTTTTACCAAGTCTATATAATTATTTCATAAAGTTTCAAACTTTGTTTAAGTCAAAATGTTATAAAAACAAGTGTGTTGAATTTTCATGTTTTTGGACCTTTATGAAAAATAAAGAGATTTCTCATTTGGACGGTGCAATTACAAAAATATTTCTTTTGTAACATATTTATTATCATATTTACAAACATTCCCAAAGTTTTACAATTTTTGGAATTTATTAGCTACTTTTAAAGGCACGTTAAAAATTAGTTTTACTATTCATTACAGGTTGATATTATATTATCAGTCGACTGAAGAAATCACCTAGAATTACAAAAAGTTTTTGTTTTTTGTTCAGTCGACTGATCAGTCGACTGATGTACTATGAGCTACATGTAACAGTCAGCTCATCAGTTGACTAATCCATCCCGTCAGTCAACTGATGGCCTGTAACGGCTATATTTATAGTTTTTATTATTTTGTCTTTTTTCTTGGTTTTTTTGTTTTTGTTTTTGGGCTTTGTCTTATGATCCTATATATATCCCTTGCCCTCTAACATTCTGAAGCAATCAATAGAGTTTTTAAACAAGTTTAAAGGGTGTTTAAAAATTTGTTTAAGTTTTGTTTTGAGTTTGTTTTGTGAAGAAATTTTCACAAGAGGAAGAGGAGATTATCCATTCTTGTTTGGGCTTCAATCTACATCCCTCCACTCTTGTTCTTTATTGAAAAAGTTTTCTAAACTCAATCTCTAGCTACTTATATGTTTGATTATAATTTCCTTAAGCTAGATTTTAATTGAGTTTATATTATTTGTTATCTTTCACACACAACCACTTGAGCTTAAGTATTTTCATATATTGTGTAATTTGGGTTGGTGGTGTGATTGAGTGAGCTACATTGAGTTCTTATCCATTGTAGAGAACAAATAATTTGTATTTGAGCTTTCATTTGTGAGGTCACATTGTATTGCACAAGTACACCAAGAGGAGTGTGGAGGTGAGAGACGTGCTTGGTCCCAAGAAGAGTGGCGTCGGTAGTAAAGCCTAGTGAGAGGTAGTAATTCTGAGCACTTAAGGGAGACATGTGAGAGGCCAACACTTGATGTGGTATTTGTATAGTTACAAGTGTGAGTTGTAAAGTTTTCGGTGAGCTAGAAAAACGAGTGTGGAGGTGTAAACGTTTTTTGGGTGAGCGTCAAAAACCCGGTTATGATAGTGGATTCTCCCCGGGAGTGGGGAGCAGAGACGTAAGTCGAGGGGACTGAACTCCGTGATCATTTCCTTGTGTTTGAGTTTGCATTGGCGTATTTATTTGTGCCCATTGTTCATTCATTCTATATTACCATTGCTCATGTTTATGTGCCCTTAGTTTACATATCCTTGCACATATAAGTTATTGTATATCTTATTTGCTAGGATAATTTGTTAATGAGTTTTAATTAGCATTTAATCAGATTAGATTAGCATTCACCCTATTCACCTCCTCTAGGGTGCTTTTAGCATTGACCTTGATATTTTAGATATTATAGAGAAGAAATATATTGAGAAGCCTAGTAGCAACATAACTGAGGGTGAAAGGCACCTAGCAAATCTTAATGTAAAAGCCATAAATGCATTGATTTGTGGACTTACTCCCAATAAATATAATAGGGTTTCCACGTGTGCAACCCCACATGAAATTTAAAAAAAAAATTATGTATCCCTCATGAAGGGGCCCGCCGCCCCCCCCCCAAGTTTAGGAGTGTAAAATTAGTAGCCTCATGTATGATTATGAATTATTTAAGATGCTTACAAATGAATCTATTGATGCCATGTTTTCTTGGTTTACTAACATCATTAATGAATTACATGGTCTTGACAAGGTGTTAGAGAACCAAGAGAAGAATTGCAAAATTCTTCCCTCCTTGACGCCGGCATGGGAGCCTAAATTTACGGCTATCGAGGAAGCCAATGACCTCACAATGCTTACACTTGATGGTCTTATTTGTAAGCTCAAGGTCCATGAGAAGAAGATCAAGGAGAAGTAGGAAGAGCCATCATGAGCAAATGAAGAGCCTTCCCAAAAATTGAAGACTATTGTGCTCAAAGGAGCCATTGATGATTCCTCTTCCTTGGATAGTGAAGTAGATGTCTCTAGAGAAGTGGCACACCTCTCTAGAAGGATATCAAGATTAATAAAGATGAATAAAAATTTTAAAAATCATTCTAACAAGTTCGTCTCTCGTGTAGGTAAATGCTTTGAGTGCAATGAATCGGACACATAGCAAAGGATTGTCCTAAGATAAAAGAAAAATACATGAAATATAAGAAGAAGAAGGCGATGTATGCATGTTGGGAGGAATCCGATTCAAGTGATTCAGATAGTAACGAAGAAATCGCCAAGATTGCTCTTCATGATCCGAACATATGCTTCATGGCTCATGAAGATAAGTTACAATCCGTTTCCGACAATGAATCTTTTTATATGCAATGTGAATATGAAACCACACTAGAAGAATTGAATTTTGAGTTTAAAAAATTAGCAAAAGAACATTCTTCTTTTAAAAAATTGCATAATTCTTATGACTCAAAGTTTTACATTTTACAATCCTCACTAAATGATGTCATTACTTTAAAGGATAAAATAATAGGAGATCTTGATTTTAAGAATAAACAATTAAGATCTTAAATTGAGAGATTGAAAAATAAAAATGCCATGTTAAAAACCAATCATGTTTACACTAGTTATAATCATCATCAACATAGAAGAACACGGTACCATAGATCTCATAACCCCACCTACAAGAAAAATTTCATTTGCACATATTGCATGAGATATGGTCATACTTCCACGCATTGTAAGATTAAAGATAATGCTTATAATTATGGATTGATGTGGGTACCTAAGGGTGCTAAGAGTCCTAACTTCCAAGGACCCAAGATTTGGGTACCTAAAGCTTCTACCTCTTGTTTATATGTAGGGAATGTCTTGCACAAGACGTAGAGAGTTGTGATACCTTGATAGTGGTTAATCTCGTCATATGATGGGCAACAAAGATTTATTTGTAATGCTATCAAGGATTGAAGGAAGTAATGTTTCCTTTGGCGGTGGTGAGAAAGGTAAAATTATTGGTATTGACAAAATTGGTAAAACACCTTCTCCCGTTATTGAGGATATTTATTTTGTAAAAAGTTTAAATCATAATCTTCCTAGTATTAGTCAATTAAGTGACAAAGGCTATGATATTATTTTTAAACCGGACAAATGTATTGTTAGACTAAATGATAAAACTATTTTTATCGCTTTTAGAAAATCTAATGTATATATTTTTGAGATGAATGAGCTTTTAGATCAAGATGTAAAGTGTCTTGCCACGGTTGGTGGAGATTATTGGATTTGGCACAAGAGACTTAGACATGCTAACATAGAGTTGATATCTAAGCTATCCAAGAAGAACTTAGTAAGAGGACTACCAAGTCTTACCTACATTAAAGATTCTCTTTGTGAGGAATGTGCTAAAGGTAAACAAATTAAGAATTCCTTCAAATCCACAAATGTGGTATCCACTACTAAATTTTTATAATTACTACATCTTGATCTCTTTGGTCCTATGCGTGTTGCCTCTCTAGGAGGTACACACTATGTATTTGTTATTGTTGATGATTTTTTGGGTTTTACATGGGTGATTTTTCTTGCAAATAAAAATGAATGTTTTGAAGAATTTTCTCATTTTATAAAAAGAGTTAAAAATAAAAAGGATTTGAATATTGTTAAAATTAGAAGTGATCATGGTGGTGAATTTCAAAACAAACCTTTTAGTGATTTTTGTGACCATCATGTTATAACACATACATTTTTCACTCTAAGAACACCACAATAAATTGGTGTTGTTGAACGAAAAAATCGGACCATACAAGAGACGACACGTACAATGATTAACGCTTTTGATTTACCAAAATATTTTTGGGCAGAAGCCGTCAATACGACTTGCCATGTTTTAAATTTTATTTTAATTAGACCTATTTTCAAGAAAACACCTTATGACTCTATTTCGGTAAAACCCCAAATATTAGTTATTTTCGTATTTTTGATTGTAAATATTTTATCTTAAACACTAAAGATCACCATGATAAGTTTGATTCAAAGATTGATGCTGGTATATTTTTAGGATATGGATCTAGGAGTAAGGCTTATAGAGTTTTCAACAAACGAACACTCGTTGTTGAAGAATCTATAAACGTTATTTTTGATAAAACTAATGATGGTTTGCAAGATGGTGTGCCTAGGGATGATGATGATATTGAGGGAGGATTGGAACTCATGCAAATAAATAACAAACCCTTAATGGATGCACCAAAAGATAGGGAAGGGAATCTTGAACAAAATCAAGAGGAACTGCCCAAGGCATGGAGATTTGCACCGGATCACCCTAAGGAGCAAATTATAGAGAGTCCATCAAAAGGAGTTTTAACTCACTCAAAGACTATGAGCGAGTGTGGTAATGTAGCTATAACGACCATGAATTTGTGATACTAGTTAAATAATTTTTCTGGTATTTTAAATACTAAATTATTATTTTAAAAAGAGTATTTATATTTTCTAGTTTTCTAGAATATACTATGATTTAAAAATCTAGTTTTATATTTATTTTAATGGTTTTGTTAATTATAAATTTGATAGTTGCGGTTAATATTTTTAGGTTGTTATTTGGTCATTGATATTATTAATGATCTTATTATTATTAATGTAAACTTGAGCTTAGTACATTAGCGTATATATAAACATATACATTTTTTGTTGTTAATATTATTATTCGTTTAAATATTATAATGGTTATTCTTATGTATATAGTAATATATCTTCATAACCATATCCTCTCTCTCAATTTTTCTTTCCTAAACCCTCACGTTCTCTCTCCCTTCCAAAATTGTGTGATTTCCTTCCTTATTTCCCCCATAATCACGTTGATCACATTTCCTAATTCTCTTCCATAATCACGTTATTCTCTTCCTCAATATTCATACCCCACTTCCTTATTTTCTCCCTTGATTCCCGCACCACTATCCTATACCCTCTTTCTCTCTCTAATAATTCAATATCTCTCTCCCCTTCAAAGAAACCCACCCCAGACCCCAACTCCCCATCTCTCTCTCGTTCTCCTCTCCTTTCCCTCTTTATCTTTTCTTTCTCTTCCGAGCTCCGACCAAAAACCCACGCAACCCATAGCCACGAACTCCGCCCTCAACCCGACCATCGCCTCTCCCCTTCGTTGTGCTCGCCGTCTCCGACACTGCCTCCGCCTCCTTCTCCGCTGTCACCCAGATCCGGGCTCAAGCTCCCCATGCCGCTCCGACCAAACCCTCGTCCTCACGCTCCCCGCTCGACCACCGCCAGCTTTGCCTCCAGAACCCCGTCAGCCTCCTCTACCGTGCCCTCCTCTTCCATGCTGCCGAGCCACCCTTGACCACTCCTAGATTCCCTCCACCTCCTGTCTACCGCCTGCAGCCATAGCCGCCTCTCTCCTCCCTCTCAGACCGATGCTGAAACCCACCGTCGCCAGCACCCTGCCTACACCACCTCCTCCTCCGCTCGTCACCGAGTAGCCCCACCAAGTCTTCAGCCTCCCTTACGTCCAAACCCCTGCTCCTCTCCACCCCACAGCCTTCACCTGCCGTCATCGCGTCGCCCTCATCCTCTGTAGTTCGTCGGCGCTCCTCTAACCGCACGAGCCTTCCCTTGCTGCAGCAGCGCCACTGTCCAACGTCCCCGCCTCCAATTCAGTTGTGCTCGAGCGCCTCCTCGCTTCCCCGTGCCAGATCCGATCCGCGCCGTCGACGTCGATTCGTTCGACGTACTCGTAGGCAAAATCCCTCTTGCTCATTAACTATCATTTCAATTTTAGCTCTGTGAATTTAATTATATGCATAGATAGACTATATTATGATTATGTAGTATGCTGTGATATATCTGCGTGGGTTTGTTGATGATTAAAATTAAATAATGATGTTATGATAAGTAATTTAAAGAATAATTATTTTGTGCAAAAATGGTTATTTTGAGATGTTTTTTAGAATTATTATGATGAGAAAATGTTTTATTTGGAAAGGAGTTGGTTTTGAATAATTATTAAATTAGATAAATTAAAATAATTTATTTTGGAAAAACATGTTATTTGGATTGTTAAACTATTTTGAGAAAATATTATTTTAGAAAAGTTATTATGAATTAAAAGAATTTATTTCGATAGCGGAATTATTTTTGGATAATTATATTAATTAAAAAGAATTTATTTGAGAACAAAATCATTTGAGGAAATTTATGATAATTTTAAAAGAAATTATTTTGGAAAAGGAATTATTTTCTGAATTTCATAGTTGTTGTTCCTGATTTATAATTCTTAATTTTGATTATTTGATATGCTATGATATTATTTCACATGATTAGTTACATTGATTGTCCATGTTGTGTTGAGAACCCTTAGTAGTTCATGACTTAGTGGCCTGGTGCGTCATGAACAGACTTAGTGACATGTGTGAGTGTGTTGACTAAGTTTAGGTGGTGAACCCGAGTTTCAATGAGGATTATGGTTGATTTAGAAAAACGAGAAGAGTTGGGATGGGGAAGTTAATGTTCATGTGATCGGATAAGACTGTTGATGTATCTTCCAGGCTTACTCCTGTGGTTGGTGTCGCCACTGGGGTTGGTTTGTAGGGCTAAAGTGAAGTGTGTACATCACTTTAGTCAGTGAAATCGGTTCGTCACTCGAGTTTTTCTTGAGTTCGGACCAGGCAGAAAACAGTTTACGTGTAGTCCTCTGGCCGCATGTGTAGCGGGATTTGGATGCAGTAGGGGATTTGTGAACAATCAGTATCCGATGACAGGAACGTTAACTCTGTGTGAGATGTGACTAGTGACCTGTTATAGAATGGCTAGTTACATGACCTCGTTTCTTAGCTAGGTATGATTTCTTGTGAGATGTAGGCCATTTGTGTTTTTCTTTTCATACATAGATCGGGATTAATATTTAATTATTTACAATTCTAGACATATGGTATATACATGATGGTTTCCTTGTTTGGATTATTTCGCTCGACGTACTACGTCTCATGTTGTAGATTTTTAGGTATTAATTCTATCTATTGTATGCCCCTGCTACTTGGATGATTAGACTGATCGCTAGCTGCATGATCTCGTTACCTGATCGATTTTGGATGCTTTATGTCTATCATGTTTTAGTAGTGATTTTGCGTGTTGATTTTGTTGGATTTCCAGTTGCACATTTTTTTATCATTTTGGTTTTCGTAGCATTTTCCGCTTGGGTTTTCGATCATTCTATTTTCTTTTGTGGGGTCTTGCCGTGTGCCATACACGCTGACATACACTTATTTTCTTTGGTGTACGTCAGACTTAGAGGAAGAACGGGTCCAGTTGGAAGATCGCCAGAGGCTAAGTATTCTCAGTAGGAGTGCCTAGCGGACGGGGCAGAAGAAGAAGTCGAAGCTGAGTTATTGGTCCTCAGTTTTCTTTTGTACTACCTTTTATTTCCATTTGATCAGTGTATTTTTATATTCTCCAGTATTTCATTCAGATAGTTTTGTATAAGGGCATGTTGACCCGAATATTATGTCTGGGATAAATATTCATTTGTGATATGTATTATTTTATTCTGTGTCATTCATTATATTCTTGCTAATTGTGATCGAGGACCTATGACTTTGCATTGTATTTATTTCTAAATGCTTAGCGTATTGGATTGAGAAGAAAAGAGAAAAATGGTAGTGTATATTTCTTTTCAATCTAATACGTCGCGGGCTTGTACATGTTCCGATTCCCGGGTATTTTGGGAAGCGGGGCGTGACAGTAGCTTTCTTATCCCAAATTGAATCTAAACATGTTAATGATGCTTTGAATGATGAATTTTGAGTTTTAGCTATGCATGATGAATTAAATAATTTTCAAAGAAATAATATCTAAAAACTTGTTCCTAGACCTAAAGATTTTCATGTTATTAGAATTAAATGGATTTTTAGAAATAAGCTTGATGAATTTAGCATAGTGACTAAAAATAAAGCTCGTTTAGTTGCCTAATAATATAATCAAGAGGAGGGTATTGATTATGAAGAAACTTTTACACCGGTTGCAAGATTAGAGTCAATTAGAATGTTTTTAACCTTTTCTAGTTTTAAAAATTTTAAATTATTTCAAATGGATGTTAAAAGTGTCTTTTTGAATGGTTTTATTAAAGAAGAGGTATATTTCGAGCAACCTTCCAATTTCATTGATCCACTTTTTCCTAATCACGTTTACCGAGCACAAAAATCTTTGTATGGGTTAAAACAAGCTCCTAGAGCTTGGTATGCTCGCCTCTCAAGTTTAATCATTGATAATGGTTTTTCAAAAGAAAAAATTGATAATACTCTATTTATTAGAAAAGGGAAAAATGATTTTATTTAGGTTCAAATTTATGTTGATGATATTATTTTTGGTGTCCCTAATGAATCTTTGTGTAAGGAATTTTCTAAAGTTATGTAAGAACAATTTGAGATGAGCATGATTGGTGAGGTTATATTTTTTTCTCGGTCTTCAAGTCAAACAAATCAATGATGGGATTTTCTTGTCTCAAAGCATGTATGCAAGAGAGTTGGTAAAAAAAATTTGGATTGGAGAACTCTTAACATGCACCAACCCCCATGAGTACCTCCATCAAGTTCGACTTAGATGAGAGTGGTGAGAAGGTAGACGAAAAGCTTTATCGAGGTATGATAGGTAGTTTACTTTATCTCATTGCTAGTAGACCAAATATTATGTTTAGTGTTTATGCATGTGCACATTTTTCAAGCTTCTCATCGAAAATCTCACCTAATTTTAGTTAAAAGAATTATTAAATATACAATAGCACTATAGAACTTGATTTGTTTTATTCTAAGAACACTTCTTTTAATCTTTATGGTTATTGTGATGCCGAATTTGCCGGATGTAAGATAGACCGCAAGAGTACGAGTGGAACATGTTAATTTTTAGGCAACTCACTTGTTTCTTGGTCGTCCAAGAAACAAAATTGTGTTGCCTTATCCACTATGAAAGCAGAGTACATTACCGCCGACTTGTGTTGTGCACAACTTTTATGGATGAAACAAAACTTGGTTGATTTTGATTTACATTTTCATGATACAAAATTTTTTTGTGGTAACACGAGTGCGATTAATATTTTAAAAAATTCTATTTTGCATTCTAGAACCAAACACATAGATGTCCGACATCACTTCTTTCATGATCATGTATATAGGAAAGATGTTTCCCTTATTTACATTGATACAAAATCACAATTAGCAGACATCTTTATCAAACCCCTTAGTGAAGAAGATTTTTATTGTATAAGAAATGAATTAGGCATTGTTCTCGTCGAAAGTTGTTTTCATTAATGAATCCATTACACGTTTATCGATTACAGATTCAAAGTAAAATTAGTCTTTTTATAAGACTTTCTTACATAATAAAAATAAGAAAAATACAACCCTCTTCAAACACACGCAGAGATCGTTTTTCACCCGTTGCTTGCATGGGATCTTCGCTTTTGCCAGGGTTTATCCGTAGATCACTGATCAAATCCGGTTGATCAGAATAAAAGATCAATACTCTTGATTCACAAAGATAACAATCGCAGAAGTAAATAATCTCGACCAAGTGAGATTACTATACTTCTCGAGATCAAAACCAAGTTTGATCTGGAGGAAAGGGGAATGGGCCTCAGATCTCTCGAACTCTCCCTCTTTATGCTGAAGAACTTCACCAAGATGTGCTAGCCTCTCTAAAATTTATCAGAACCTCACTCTAGATCCTCTAAAATTCATGGCTCCCTTCAGATCTGCCTTTATGAGGGTGCTAGGGTGTATTTATAGATTCTAAATGTCGTGTTTATGGATAGGATCGAAGAACAACCGTTATTATCGGTTTAGGTGGGTTTTCGATTATGTAACAGCTTCCACACATTTAAGGATAACCCCACATATTTATGGATGACCCCAAGGAGTTCTAGAAGCCAATCTTATCAAAAAACATATCGGGAGTTGACCTGAACGCGAGTCACTCCGAAGTAACTCGGAATTTTCGAGTCACTTTGAGGTGACTCGCATTATGAGATAGTTTGTACTATATTTATTATTTTGGATTTAATTCTCTCATCTGACCTCAGAATGAAGTGATTTAAGATGTATTGTAAAGCTGACGAAGAGAGATACAACTTTTATCTTTTGAGATTTTTTTGATTCAAATCTCATCATGGTCAAAATTTTACTTCTTCGTGCGGGTCACTCTAGAGCCCTCTTGATAGTATTTGCTTCGTCATTTCACTCGTTTCGACATTTCACAAGTGTTCCTTCACTTTTTTTTATAGCATCGGATGATCCTCTTTGATTTGGATAATCCTCTCTGACTTGGACAATAGCCTTCATCGCATTCTCTCTGTTTCGAACTACGTACGAAAACCTATAGGCAATTTTTAATGCCTACAAATACCCCCTCCAAATTTCATGCTTACATTCTTTTATAGAGGAGCCTAGAATACTTTGGATAAGATAGGCCCAACCTTCAAGTCTTAGAGTTCTTCATCTTTTAGTCTATTTCGTATTTTGTCGAATAGCTAAAATTCTTCCGGTGCTGCGTTTATCGTCCCCGTTGTCGAAATCTTGAATTGGAACTAGAGTGTTGGTTTCTGAATTTAGCTCGTGTCATTGAATCGATGTTGAACTGATCATCTTCATTGAGAATTCGTATCTGAATCACGATTAAACTCTCAGGGATTATCCTTTGACCTAGAATTTATCTGAGCCTTATTTTGGCCAATCTATCGCTACGTTGATCTGTATTGACCTTAATTATAGTGCATTGTCCGGTGTTAACATAGTTTATCTCATACGTTTACTAAAGTCTACACAGTTTAAGCTCGACCGGCATTGTAACGTGTGGCAGGCCCAAGTGTAGAGGTTGCATGACCAACTGTTGATGCTAGTTCATCTACAGGTACACCTTACCCTTATGTCTCGCTAGTTATTTGCTTAACCATAAGGGAGTTTTGGTTATAGGACCAGCTATTAGAGCTGATATGGCTTCCATTACGAATGCTTTAAAGGTTCCTCATGTAGGCTTCGGCTAGAATTGATGTTGTCCTGGGTGCTTAAGTCATGAGATCAACTAATGAAGCTGGTGCGTCAGTGACTATAGTACTTATAGGATTTTTGGTAACCCCTTAGTCATCAATGGATTTGATAAGCCTCTACCGACTACCATTTGAGTCGGGCTAGCATGCGAATTATCTAAGCCCGTTCCACATGTAATATTATGCTAAAAAAGATAACTCTCTTAGACTTAGTACTATGATATCGAATACGTATACTTCGCCATTGTTATAGGAATAGGCTACCCGTTAACTCGTGTTGTGTGTAGACTTGAACAATCCTTCGATCTCGGGTTATCCTTAAGAATGTTATGTGTAATATCCTCTAGGAACTTCTCGTTGGAAATAAAGGAAGCATTTTATCCTCATATACTCGTTGGAGGTTAGGAAAACAGTTTATACTCGTATACCTGTTGGAGTATGGGAGCAGTTTAATCTCATATACCTGTTGGAGAATTTCATTCTTATTTGGCTTATTTTGCCATCATGATACTGGCATCAACTAAAACTTGAATGCTATTTTTCAAAGTAATACAAGCCTTGGTGGGGTGATGAACCCTCCTGTGATATGCACAGTACTTCGGATCCAAAATCATGTTTGCTTCCTCCTGATTTGTAATCGGTGGTAGCTTAATTTTGTTGTTGGAGAGGAGGTACTTAAAGATGGCTGGAACTTCATCATCTTCGAAAGAATACTCCTCCTAGAACTTCGGATAAAGAGTCCCTTGTTGCCTCCAAGGTTGTTGTTGATGAATATCGATAGTAGTTGCAGGTGCTTTAGACGTCGGTTAGCCTCTTTCGACTTTTTTCCTTTTGAGAAAGTGTTCGGTTTATTCACCACGCAGTTTTAACTATTTTCAAGTTTTGGTTGGTATGACCCCCAAGGCTTCCAGGACATTGATAGAAAGATTATTGTGGCATGTCTGCAAGATGAACTCCTCTGTGACAGGATCCTTATAATTCATTACCTTGTTACGAAAGAGTTTGACAAAACTATCAACTGACTCACCATCCTTCTGCTTCTCATTTAAAAGATCTCTGATTGACACTTTAGTGTCATCGTTGAAGAAATTGTTGAGGAATAAGCTTTCCATGTCATCCTAGCAGTTAATGCTCCTCGGCTTGAGACGTCGATACCAATCGAAGGTCGCCCCGCGAAGGGTGCCTATGAAGGACTGAATCTTCAGGGGTTCATTCCCAGAGATCACTCCCAGGTAAGACTTAAAATAAATTAGGTGCTAAGTGGGTGAACCTTTCCTGTCAAATGGCGTGAAGTTAATTAGATTAAACTTTGCCGGACACGGGATTGAATCCCACTCTCTTGGATAAGGACACGGAATGCCGGTTCTCTTTATTTCTTGAGCTAATAGCAAGATGTTAACCTTATCTTCCAGCCTCTACATCATCTTGTTATCCTTGCTCGCATCTTTCTTTAGAGGATGTCGAGAAAGATCAACTGAACCACACCCAGCGATATTGAGGGGTTAAATTGAACCACTCCTAGTGTTACTGAGGGATGCAATTGGGCTACCCCTAGTAGTTTTGAGGGGTACATCAGCCATGATGACTTTGTCCACTTCTAGATCACTATTAATTGTGACGTTCTGAGTGCGGTGACTGGATTCAGATCGCTGACTGGACTCAGGTGGTGGTTAAAGTCGTTGAGCCTGTAACTCTCTCATCCGTTACATGGTCAACTCTATCTCTATTTTCATTTCAGCTTTGAGTTCCTCTCGCTGTCAAGCTAAAGCCTCTTGAAGCATTTGAGCCACTAGGTCGAGAGTGATTATGAATGACTCTCTTGCATCCCCCATGCTGGATATCGTATAGTTGGAGGCGATTGCGGAGCAAGTATCCGACAATTCGTCTTCTGAAGATAGTCCTTCTGCATCCTCGGGTAATACCTATGTCCGATGGCTTCTAGCTGAAGCTAAGACATTCGTTGGGCTATCCCTGAATTGACTTTTCTTCTGGGAGAAAAATTGATATTAGAACCATTTGAAGCAATCACAGATTTTCCTTTGTTAACCATGTTGATGGTGACTTTAGGGAATTCATCATCCTGGACGGTGGATTTTCTCTCATGGAAACATCTTGGTTTGGGCTTCAACGGTTCAATGGAAAGTTTCTCGAATACTGAGACCCTTTGTGAAATGGTCCTGGGGCAGCTACGTTTTGATAATACTGCCCTGATAGATCTCCCACATGGACAGTGAGAGCTAGTTTCTCGGACACCCTCCTTTTAGGATTTGTTCACACCCCCAGCCTGATGGTGCAGTTCATTAGAGTAATCCATTATTTGTTGGTCTGATGCCCCAAGTATAACGTTATCTTTTGACAGACACGTCTTTTTTTAGGGATGAAGAACCTTGTTGATATTCTCGGAACAATTTTTTATCACCTTTGAACGATCTAAGGTTGCATCAGGAGTCACACATTTAGGACCACCCCCTTGTGAGCGTGCAACCGTAACGGGCTCTTGGGTTTCAATACGAATCCCTAGGTGATTGATGCCAGGAGTCCTCTTGTGAATGATGCATGAACATGTACAATGAGGTTCCTCGGTTTGTTTAGAGGCAGCAGGAGACCTTTGAGCGGCCTTTGGCTTGACAGAAGTGTTTGTACGTCCCTTAGCTTGAGCAACTACTCGGGTTTTGTTTATCGAAGCTTTGCCTCGATCTTTGTGCGAAGGAATAAGACGATCCACCATCGTAACCTTGAATTTCGATAGGTCAACGCTATCTTGAGTCTTCTCCGGAGCTATGGGATTAACTAGAATAGGAACGATGCTTGACGGAAGTAGAGAAATGACTACGGGAGGCGAATTAGGTGTAGGACACCTTGAGGTGACTCAGGCTTGGCGTGAGTCACCCTGAAGTGGCTCAGAACTTCTGATCTTTTCGGCTGCTGTCGGAGTTATTTTTTATGCTATTTTGGACTTTAGCCTCTAGACTTGGCATAGTCTTGGTGGTTTTTCGCCACCTCTTCCTTCTTCATGCCTTGTGCCTTTTGCAAAAGGGTGCGAGCATGTGCGGCACGAGCATGGTGCCTTTGGATACGCTCCTTCTGGGTTGAACAATTCCTTTTGACAAGGATCCATTCTTCCATCAATGGCCTGGTGGATTTGTCAGTTGCTTGATGCCTCCAGGACTCCATGTTTGTGTAATATCGAACATCGTCGACTTGTTCCAATGCCTTAGAGATTTGACGAGCTTGGTGTTAGCATCGCCTCTGATGAGCTCTCTTCGTCAGAGTTAGTGTACTTTAATTGGATAACTCCTTGATTGGAGAGGAGTCACTTGTAGCCTTCATCAATGAGTACGCCTCCTTCAAAGATAATATCTTTCCGCATTTGTAGGGAGAGGATAATTTTGGTGAAGACGAGGAGAAATATTCCTCGAACTTAGTTTCGTCGAACTCATACTCAACCACTGAATTAACCGGGATCTTGATCTTCGGTTGTGACACGACAGTCTCGACAGTGAGATTGTTGGCTCCTACTGTGGTCGCTAGCGTATTCGCGCCAAAAGTTATTTTCATTGCTAAATCCATTACATGTTCATCGATTACAGATTCAAAGTAAAATTAGTCTTTTTATAAGACTTTCTTACATAATGAAAATAAGAAAAAGACAACTCTCTTCAAACACACGTAGAGGACGTTTATTACCCGCTGCTTGCGTGGGATCTTTGCCTATGTCGGGGTTTATTCTTGGACCATCATGGATCAAATTCGGTTGATCGGAATAAAAGATCAATGCTCTTGGTTCATAAAGGAAATAATCGCAGAAGTAAATAATCTCGACCAAGCGAGATTACTACTCTTCTCGAGATCAAAACCAAGTTTGATCCAGAGGAAAGGGGAATGAGCCTCAGATCTCTCGAGCTCTCCCTCTTTATGCTAAAGAACTTCGCCAAGATTTGCTAGCCTCTCTGAAATTCATCAAAACCTCACCCTAGATCCTCTAAAATTCATAGTTCCCTTTCAGATCTGCCTTTATGAGGGTGCTAGGGGTGTATTTATAGATTCTAAATGTTGCGTTTATGGTTAGGATCGAAGCAACCGTTGTTATCCGTTTAGGTGGGTTTTAGGTTGTATAACAGCTTTCACACGTTTAAGAATAACTCCATATGTTTATGGATGACCCCAAGGAGTTTTAGAAGGACATATTATCAAAAAACACGTCGAGAGCTGACCTGGATGCGAATTTCTGAGTTACTTTGAGGTGACTCGGATTCTCTGAGACAGTTTGTACTGTCTTTGGTATTTTAGCTTTAGTTCTCTCGTCTGACCTCGGAATAATGTTATTCAAGATGCGTTGGAAATCTGATGAAGAGAGCTACAACTCTTGTCTTTTGATATTTTTTGAATTCAAATCTCATCATGGTCAAAATTTTACTTCTTCGTGCGGGTCACTCTAGAGCCCTCCTGATTGTATTTGCTTCATCGTTTCACACGTTTTGATGTTTCATGTGTAATCCTTCACTTCTTTTTATAGCATTAGATGATTCTCTTCGACTTGGATAATCCTCTCTGACTCGGATAACAGAGTTTCATCGCTTTCTCTCTGTTTTGAACTACGTGCGGGAACCTATAGGTATTTTTGACGCCTACAGACATGTGCATTCTTTAAATACTTATTTTGATGCCTTGTTGATTACTATTAGTTTTAAGTTATCAATCTCATATCTATTTCATTTCTTATGATCTACATTGTTAAAGCATATTTAAGCACACAAGGATAATTAGAGGAGTGGTTGGGAGAGACCGATGTCAATTTCAAGAAGAATGGGTTGATAGTAATGCCTAGTGAGAGGTCGTAAATCCAAACACTTGAGAAATATGACATGGGTAGGCCAGCACTTAGAGGAGTATCTTGTGGGTTTTAACACATGATTATTATATTGTTTACCTCATTTTGATGTTACCAAAGGGGGAGAGAAATCTCTCAATTTGTGCACATAGTTGGGGGAAGAGTGCCTTATAGATTGGAGGAGCAACTATCTATAAACAAAATGTTCAATTTTATTTGCTCTAGTATAATGGTTGTTTGTCATCATCAAAAAGGGGGAGATTGTTAGCCCTCATGTTTTGATGATGATTTATAAACATCATTATTAGTGCTAATTGCTTGTTGAGTTATATTATGTAGATTATAATTTTTTAAACATTTTAGTGCCAAAGTTGGAGGATTGGATTGAACAAAGAGCTACAACGATGATATCTAATGAGGTGGAGGCATTATGATGAAGCAGAGCTTTCAAGAGTACAATACAAAAGTAAAGCTTCATCAAAATATGGGCAAATATCAAGACCAAAGAATTGTATTTATATATGTGAGATATTTGCATTTTTTTTCTTTCTCTCTAATGCTTAATGTTGACAAGTTATTAAGTTGATAACATTTGAAGCTCATTAGGTTCACACACACTCTTTCATAAAAACATTGTTTTTGAACCATTTTGAAAAATAAATAGTTCTTACAAATGGGAAGTGCAAATTAAAAATTCTTTTTATAACATGTTTATATTTATGTTTATAAATATTTCCCAAAATTTTATATTTTTTAGAATTTATTTACTATTTTTTAAAGACCTTTAAAAGTCAGTTTTCAAACATGCATAGTCCTTGTGCATGATCATAAGTCTACTTATAGGCTCAGATAAGTAGACTTATGATGTGCTCTGGAATCTGCAAATAGTTTCTGCTGAGTCGACTTATCAAACTGGTAAGTCGACTTATATGTAGTAAGTCGACTTATGCATTTTCGTAAGTCGACTTATATGATCTTTTCAGCCTGTAACGACTAGCTATAAGTCAACTTATGCACTGTAGCAAGTCAATTTATAACACTGTTAACGACTAGTTTTGTACTGTGCTATTTTTTCGGGATTTGTGCTACGGTTTGGGGCTCCTATAAATACCCAACCACCCTCATAACTTCTATAATTTTTTCAGCAACTAAAAAAATCCCAAGTTTGATATTCTAAGTGTTCTTTAACTCAAACTTCCAAATTTCTAATTCTCATTTGTGTTTAAGTGTTTGTTTTTCTCACATCCTTACTCCACAACCCTTGATCTTTAAATTGTTCTTCACTTGATCCTTGTCATAGGATTGTTGTGAGAGTTTTCTTTCTTCTATTGTGATTGTGTGGTGAGATTGATCTCGAGGAGATCAAGTGTGTGGATTGTAAGATCTTAAGAGGAGATCGTTGTGAAGAAGTTTCGGCTTTCAAACCGGGTGTGATAGTGATATTCTCCTTGGGAGTAGGGAGCGGGGACATAGGTCGATGGACCGAACCTCGTGAACATATCGTGTATCGTCATCGGCTAACTTTTCTCTAAACTCATATCTCTTTTATTGCCTTTGCGTTTATTTTAGTTAGTGTGTTGCATTGTTATTTTTTTTATTGCACATTTATTGACTCATTACCCAATTCACACCCTCCCCCCTCTAGGGTATTTCACAGGTTGATTATCCATTTCTTCAATTGGTTCAAAATAAATTAAATAACTGGTATTATCCCTAATCTAAGTCCGCATACACCAAAACAAATTCCTTTTTTCCTTTTTTTTATAATTTTTTTCTAAAATAAAAAAGAATTAGAGTTTTTTTACTAAAAGATCATAAGACAAAAAGGAGAAAAAGGAAAACCTAACTAAAACAAAGTAAACCAATCACTTTTGTCAATAACCCTAAATTCTAGGGGTAAGCTTAACTCAGCTAGACCAACTCTTAACCAAAAACTTCTTTAGTGAAAAGATTAAAGTTTACTCATTCAGTTAGTCAGGTAAAGATAGTACTAGAGGGAGAACAATGATCAATTAAGTATCTCGTTCCTTGCGGAGCGCTTTACACAACCTCTAAACCTTACCTTAGATACCAACTAATTTAAATAAACTTAAACCGGTTCACTTAGGGATTCCTTGTTCCTTAATAAGCTTGAATCCTTACGAGCCAACGTCTAATGAGTTTTAAAAGGCTTGGGTTTGTGTAGTAAGGAATTAATGATTTGTGGTCTAATGAAAGGGTGATGAAATCCCTCATCTTATCTTGATTAGGGGGTTTTACCCTTAAAAATATATTTAAGTGTGTGTCAAATCAAGATGTTCAAATCACTTGGGTGAATTCCTACTACCTATATGCAATGCAACCCTAGAAATTAAAAGCGACTATAAAAGGATGATAAAAAGAAAAAATATATATATTTTTTAATTATGATCAAAAATCAAACAAATGTGAGAGGAGAGCTCTTGTTTGAATTTATTATCTTATTAGTAATTGTTTAAGTGGGGGATGAATTTTTATTATGGTCGACGAAAATATAATCCTTTTTTAGATCCTAATTGTCACTAATTATGAAGAACTAACTAAAAGGGTAAAATTAAAAATACTAGAAAGAAGAGTTACCAAAAGCAAATCTTCAAGTCCTTGATCTCTAATCCGTGATCTTCAAGCTCCAAGCGGTTCCTTTACAAGAAAAAGACACAAGTTAAAGAACCAAAATAAATAAAATCCTACTTAAGCACCTTCCCCGACAACAATGCTAAAAACTTGATAGGGTCTAAATGATGTCCAAAGGTTGCAAGTGCACAACCATCATGTTATCGTATAAAAAGTTATCAATCTCACGAGGAAAGTATTTGTAAGAGATAATTAGAATCGGTTCTTATGTTGTGTGCGTGATAGTTAGGGGTGATGATAGAGTATGATTGTGGAGAGATATGATGAGTGTTATGAGTATATGCAAAACAATAAAACAAAATTGCGAGGAGAGAAAGGAATCAAAGAAAACAAGAGGAAAGAAAAACTAATAAAAAATCAAGAGTAAAAAGAAAATTCAAGATATGGGAAATCTAGAATTGAATTCACTAGCTAATTTCATTTATAAATTATGAATCATTCTCTTTCTATCACATTTTACTTTAGATTTATTAAGTATAGACTATCAAACCACTTAAGAAAAGTATAACCTATCAAATCATCATCTAAGTCAAATTAATACTCATGAAAGAATAACAACTAAATAGTAATTCTAAAATTTCTTCTACCAATTAGTTCTTTAGTTGAACATCCTAAACATGAACATTTTAAGCATAAGAGAATGATCAACAAATTATAAAAGAAATAAAGCTAGTTTCATGCAATTTCTAGATTTCCTACAAGAATTAATTCAACATCTTAAAAAAACAATTCTCTAGAGGGTTCTAACCTTAAGGTGAATCAAAGAAAAAGAAAATTAACAAAAATAAAAACTAATCCCATAAGGGTTCTAGCCTCAAGGCGAATAGTACAAGAAAATAAAATCTAAACTATAAAACAAATTACAAGAACTAAACTACAAAATAAATTACAAGAATTAAATGCGAGGATTTAAAGTAAGAAAATAAAGACATAACAATAAATCTATTCTATAAGCATGAAAATAAATTTAAGACAAGAGGGTTCTAGCCTCTTGGCTACTTTAACAAGAAAATAAAGCAAGAAGATAAATTTATTAACAAAGAGGAAATTTACATCCCAAGAGGGTTCTAGCCTCAAGGTGAAAGCAAACCTCCATATTGATCTTCATTTTCATTTTTATCTTCATCATCATCATCAAATAAAGAGAAGAAAAATATGAAGAGGTGAAAAAAAAATCTTTTCTTAATTGCAACAAAAGTTACAAATTTGGAATGTATTCTCAATTAAGAGTAATCCTCCTCTCCAAATGGGGTTACAAAATTTTTCACCCCCTTAACCCCTCACTCTCTACCCCCTATTTATAGTTTATAATAATGAATGAGAGCCCTTGGATTAAACTTGAGCCTCAAGCCAAATAATTTAAGCCTTTGATTTTGCTGTAGTAACAAGGTATCGATACCCGTGTTGATACTTATATAAAAAATCTAACTTGACAGGTTACTTCGTCTCGTCGAGATAGACAATTTTTATATATTATATGTTAAATTCCGTCTTCCGGATTGAGAGATATCGTCGTTTTTTTGTGGCCAACCATCTTGAATATGATATTGGATTTTTGTTTTCTTCGGCTTCTATAGGATTCTTGGCTTGACCTTAGACTTCAATAAAAGATTACAAAATGAGAAAATTAGAGTTTTTTTGGCTTTTATTCATTATATCTTCATTAACCTGCAAATTAAGATAAAAACAATTATTAGTAGTATATTTATTTTTGTGAAATAGATAATAAGGGTATAAAATCATAATAAAAATATGATTATCAGTTGCGAGGATTCCTTATGATTATCCTATTATGCATAAGACTTTATAGGTTGGTGATAAGAAAAGCCACAAATAAACTTTTTTTAGGACTCTGATTGCAGTAAGAATGGAAATCATTATGGGCTTGGACTCTTATTGGGCTTTAAAATATGTGGACCCATATCCCCACTAGAACTACTATTCCATGGGCAGCAAGGAGTTGGGGTTTTTTAGCCTATATATGTACAATTTTTCAAGTAAATTATCGATATCAATCTATAGAGTACCAATCAAGAAGAACGAGTTCTCGTTTGAAGCTTATTGATATTTTTCTCTCTTCTTGTTCCTTTATTTGTGAGAGTTCTATTAGGCTTTTGGAGTATATTCAGGATTGAGTGATCGAGACATTTTCATATTTTATTCCTCATAAATTGTTGGTACAACTATTCTCCTTCTTCGCCGATGGATGTAGGCTACAAGCCGAACCACGTATACATGTTTTTTATTTGTGTCCTCAATATTTTTTGTGCTTTCGTGTAATTGATATTAATCTATTCCTAAAGATTTATCATAATAGTTACCATTTATTCTTGAAAAATTCAAAGATGCAACTGGAACTGGGACATGACATGGGACTAAGACTAGATGAGACTGGGATTACAAATCAGGCCCTATTTAGTTCCATTTCAAAATCCTTGGTATTATGATGCTAAATAGGGCCTGATTTTGTACATATATAGGGCCTGATTTCGTGTAATTGATACTTTCGTGTATTTGATACTTTCTTGGGCCTGATTTTCGTGTAATTGATACTTTCGTGTAATTGTACGTATACAGGGCGTAATTAGGGCCTTTTTTTTACAGAAAAAACAGGGTGAGGTACCCTGTTCCAAGTATATTACTAAAATATAAAAGAAATACAAGAGAGTCTGAAGGGAGAAAACTAACAAAAGATGGAAAAGGAAGGAACCAAAACAGATATTATCGAATGAGAGAGGACCCTAGTCATCACCATCCAGATAACATCCGAGTTGTTTCCAAACCTTCCAAAAAAAGAAAAATATACTGTAACCAAACCTTGGCTACATAAACAACAAGATCAAGGCTGATAACAGTTTAAAACAATAAAGCATAGCTACACCAGAAATAAAAAGCTTACACCAACCATTTTAGCTTCACTGGATCAAAATTAGCTGAGATGATACTTCGTTGTTTAGCCCTCTTGAGGGAAGTTAACACCAACCATTTCCTCTGCAAATGAATTAGCAACCTCCTTCAATCCTAGGGTAATGACAGCTTTGAGAAATATGAGAGCTGATCTGCTATTTGCTGCACCAAAAATCCTACAAAAGATAGGTTGGAACTGCAGCTCTGGGAGTCAAATTGCTGCTGTGAAGTTGTCAGCCACCTCTGCGACATTATGAGTTTGAGCAATGTTTTCCATGCCCAAGTTGATAGCCGCCTTGTGGAGCTTGAGACCTGATTTGCTAGCGGAGGAGCCTGCCCAAAATAAAACAAATCTAGCCACGTTAGCAGCGATGTGTGATGGAAGAGCTTCAATACCATTAAAGATGAAATTGTTACGACAGTTCCATATGCACCAGCAGAAACACGGGAGTAAAACCTTCCAGATAGTAGCAAGATCTTGACCACAAGTTGAACTGAAATTGGAAGATATCATATCCTCCAACTTTTGTGGCCAAGCTGTTGATGGAACTTGGGGAAGAAGAGAAGACCATACCAATGAGGAGTAACCACATTTAATGAACAGGTGGTCGTGGGATTCATTTGCATCATTACAGAGAGGGCAAATTGGATTACCAGGCCATCCTTTTAACACCAGGTTATCCCTAGTATTTAATTTGTATTTACTAGCAATCCAAAAGAAGATTTTAACCTTAAGGGGTATGGGAGAAGCCCATATGAATCTGAAATGCCGGGAGATGACCCCTCCTGAAGTGATAAGGGTATAAAAAGATTTAACTGTATATGTACCTGAGGAATGATAGGGCCAGAGGAGCTTGTCATGGTTGGAGTGGCCAGAGAGAGAGAATTGAGAAAGATGATTTAGGAGAGCAGAGATTTCTTCCCTTACTTCCTGGGAAATGCCTCTTCTTAATAGAGGGTGCCACTGCCAGACATTAAGAAGCATAGATCCTTGTGAGAGAATATTGCAGGTCTTGGAGAAAGCAAGGTGATGAGCTCTAGGGAATAGGCTACTGAGGGAATTGGCACCAGACCATTTATCTTGTCAGAACCTACAAGTTTTACCATCCCCAATTATCCATCTAACGTGTCTGAAGAAGTGAGAGCAAATTGAATGCAAATCTTGGATGAATCTGGAGGCTGAGCCCTTAGGAGGATGGACCAGAGGATTTAATTTGCCTTTTGAGTACAAAGAGAAGATTACTTTGCTAACAAGAGAGTTATTATCCATAATCTTCCAGATCCACTTGGAAAGGAGGGCTAAGTTGAAGGAGGAAATGTCTTTGACCCCAAGACCTCCTTCTTTCTTGGCTTTACAAACTGTTTCCCAATTGATAAGGCACTTGATCTTGGAAGGTTGGCTCTGTCCACTCCAGAGGAAATTTCTTCTCAATCTGTCTATAGCTTTAGTGAGCCAAACAGGCAATTTAAGAAAAGACATATAATATAAAGGAAGGGAAGAGAGTACTGAGTTGAGTAAAGTAAGTCTCCCGCCAAAAGATAGCGATTTATTCTTCCATAAAGCCAGTTTTTTAGAGAATGAGTCCAGAATGGGTTGCCAATCTCTTCTCGAAAGAGAGCCTTTCTTCAGAGGAAGGCCGAGGTAGGAAAACGGAAGAGATCCCACTGAACAGTTAAAAATACTTGCAAAACGAGCTCCCTTATAAGGGATTTTACCTAAGTAGAAGAGACTCGTTTTGGAGTGGATAACTTTGAGACCTGATATATTGGCAAAGATTAGAAGAACTGCTTTGAGGGTAGCTCTGCTTTGAGGGCGTAATTAGGGCCTGATTTTGTGTAATTTATACTTTCTTCGTCTTATATCTTTACTCTTTTCAGTTCAGAAAATGGTTTTTATTAATTGATTAATTGCTTTAGATTAATTGCGTTAATGCTACACCAATGACATCACTATCTTTTTATTAATAGATTAAAAATTTTAGTGCATTGATCATATTAAGAATGAAGATCATTTTTAATTTAGCATGCAATAATGCCCTGGACATTGGTGTGAGACGGTTGAATTCATGGAGTAGGGTAGGAGCTAGAAGCCCAAATGTAGCTCCCAAATCAGTTGTTGAGTTAATCATAAAGAGAGGGAAAAAATCTATCAATCTGGAATTCGTCGAATAGTATATGCTTGTTTTTCGCATATTTCGATGAGACAAAACTAGCCGAAGTGTAAGATTCCGACTAGATTTCTTAAATTCCATCTGCAATGCCTTCATTTAGCAATTTTTTAATTTTTAGTAATTAATGAAGTTAGTTTTGGATTTGGATCCTCTCCACTACAAAAAAGTAGTGGAGAGAGCACTACTCTTAATCTCAAGCGTTGATTATTTAGTAGGTGATTATGATACAATCTAAATCTAACACTTACCATACCCCCGTGTATTGCACTCATTCCTAATTTGCACTAAAAGAAAAAATCATAACCATGAACTAGATAATCAATGGCTGTGATTATGTAGTGGTCCCTCCACTATTTTTTTTGTAGTGGAGAGGATCCGAATCCATTAGTTCTAGTTCTTAATAGGAAATCAATTCAGAATTAATTCATATTTGATCAACTTGTCTACTCTATTGTAGTAAGTCTTTTAGATAGTTTTGAAGAATTTTAATTTTAGGAAATTCTTTTCCTTTTAAGAATGAGTTATGTTTTCTATTTAAGAAGAACGACGACGAGCTCTAGAAGCATTTTTTAATTCAATAGTATTTTTCCGTGGATTCAAATATTATTAACTTTCTTGATGTATTCAAAGAGTCCACCGGTAGAATATAAGGTTTTGCTTCCATGCTACATCAAATATGACCAATTGATGCTCTCTCTCCCAATACATGGATTTGGACTAATATAAACACGTAGCTCGAAAAGCTTCATGCAGTACAGCTCAATAACAATGATGCCTTGGAAATACTCTAGCAAGTTCCCATGCCATCAGCAGTTGCAAACAATGAAATTAAGCGAACCGCATCGATGTCGCCTCATACTTTATCATTGCCTTTGAAGTCAAAAGCAGGATAGAGAGAGAAGGAGGGAGGGAGAGAGTGAGCGGGTAAAGAAGAGAAAAAGAAAAGCAAGAACAACATCATTTGGATACTACCGAGCCCATGCCTTTACGCGCCAATTAAAGCATTTGGTTTTGACCCACAAATCTGAACGCATGCCCCCAGTCCCATATACTAAAGTCCTGATATTATTTGTCCCCGCTTCGAGATTCTTTTTTACTTGGATTTCCGATGCAACACTCAACAAACATTAGAGGTTTTACGGCAGTCAAGCGGTTGAAATGGGAACATGGGTGTAACCTTTTCAGCTGTCTTACTGCAACAAGTGTTTGTAGAAATTCCGAGAAGTTTATGTGGTCATTTTCTTTTCTTTTTCTTTGTATATATACATGGTACAAAGTAAGGTATTCTGTTTTAGTATTGCATAGAAATGTAGGACCATTTCGCTTGATTTGACATAAAAAAATTGATGAGTCATTAGGGACGTGCACTTCTATTTATAGTAGCACAAAATAATCTAAGATTTATAGTATAATTTTCACTATTCATGAAAAAAAAAATGACTCAAAGTAGTTTAAAAAAGTACTATTATAATTTCGCCCCTACTTATTCTCTAAACTATTCACTTTGTCCCTTCAAACTCTATGAACTATTTTTAGTGCCCGCCCTCCCTCCAAAAAAAAAAAACTAATTTTAGTTCCACTTTACCCCTTGAACTATCACTTCATTGTCATCTTACTCCTAAAATATCACTTTGTTCATTTAAGGTACCCACAAACTGATGAAAGAGAAGTGATAATTTTGTATCGAAAGTGATTGCTTAGGTAAAGTAGGATTAAAAATAGTTTAGGGGTAAACAGAGAGGTTCAAGGCACAAGATGAGACTAATTAAGAACAGTTCAGACGGTATGAAGAAGAAAAATAAATAATTCAGGGGAGAAGCAGGGCTGAAGCCCGATTAAGAATAATAAACTATTTCTAGTGATTTATATGGCAACAGTCAGTTTGTTTGACAATTTATTATTTCCTCTAATAGATCCATTTTTAGGTTAAATTGCACTTAAATACCCTATTTTTTTTTCCCAAAAAACACTTACATACCCCAAGTTTGCAAACGAAACAAAAATATACCCTAAAAAGTTGTAAAAAAAAGTGCAATTTGCTACATTCTATTAAGCAGCCATGAGAATATCCGCAAAATATTCCATGTACTGCTCATGTAACTAAATTTCGGTGCAAATTACCCTTAGTTATTGAATTATTTACAGCTCTACCTTTTCTCTTTATTACTATTCACCTTTTTCTTCATTGTCTTCATTCTCAAGCTATTCAATCTCAAATTGGGGTGCATATTTGTTTTTATAAAAAGTGTTTGATGTTTGTATCATAAATAAAAGAAGCCTAGCGCAAGATGTCATATTTATACATGTACTTGTTCATTTCCATCATCAAAACCAAAGCTTCAAACCCTAATAGCTTAAAATATATAAAACTAGGCCTTTGTCTTTGACTTCTCTGTTGCGCGCAGCGAAAATTTCGGCAGCACTTCGGCAGCACTCCGGCAGCATAACAAGAGTCAGGTCGCAATAAGAATTCCCGTCTCACCAAGGAAACAAGAATCTGAAGCGAATATCTCAACAAAGTGAGATATCGGCTCTTCCTCTCATCAGTTCTAGGACTGACCTGTCGAGGGATCCTAAAAAGCTATTACAAATCACACAAAAGTGATACAACCAATTTTACGTGGTTCGGCAAATTGCCTACGTCCACGGGGCAAGGAGGGAGAGATCTACTATTAGAGGGAGAGATTACAACTAGGGTTTACAATCACTCACAACCTAAACCCTCAAACAAACTCTCAAATCCCTCACAATATCTCTCTACAAAAGATGCACAAAACCCTCAATAAAGGGGCTGCTCAAAAACCAAAAACACAAAAAACGGCGACTACTTTTTACCCTCCAGCGCTAAACCCTAGGAACATTATTTGTTCCTTTATATAACCGGAGAATCCTGCATGCTTGTGGCCAAAACGAACTTGGGCTCACGCGGAGGCGGAAAGGCCCACGAACTCACGTGTAACACGTAAACGAACTCATGCGACAATTCTTCATAGGTGCCCCCCACACCCACGTGATCACAATTCTTCACCTCGGTGAAGTTTTTCCAAAACTGAGCCGATACTAAAGAATCCAAATGTCCCAACTTGTTGTGTCCAGTACGAACTCAATCCATAACTAGTCGAGAACCCGAACAAGAGTCCAAACAATCTCACCCCCATCAACTAATCCAAACCGGCTGCATCTGAAAGACTGCCTACGTATCCTCTTGCCCAAGGAATCAAGCCGAACGTAGTTCACCCAAATGGCCGCCAACGGCCTCAACAATCACGAATGTGCAACAAGCTTCTACAATGATCAAATTTGTTGCTCAGAACCACCTTAGTGAGCATATCCGCTGGATTATCCTTTGTGTGAACTTTCACAATCTCCACATCACCATCTTCAAGAACATCCCGAACGAAGTGATAACGAACGTTAATGTGCTTCGTCCTTGCATGAAAAACCTGATTCTTCGCCAAATAGATAGCACTCATGCTATCACAATGAACAGTGACGGACCGCTGCGATATACCAAGTTCCTCCAAAAGTCCTCGAAGCCAAACAGCCTCCTTCACAGCCTCTGTAATTGCCATATACTCTGTCTCTGTCGTAGACAAAGCCACCGTAGACTGTAAGGTACATCTCCAATACACCGACGCACAGGCCAAAGTAAACACGTACCCCGTCGTAGACCGGCGCTTATCCAAATCCCCGACATAATCCGAATCAACATAGCCAATGCATGACTGCCCACCTGTAGTGTCCCGCTCATAAACTAAACCAACATTGAGCGTACCTCGAATGCACCTCAAAATCCATTTCACAGCGTCCCAGTGACCCACTCCTAGATTGTGCATGTATCTCGAAACCATGCTTACCGCCTGTGATAAATCTGGTCTCGTACATACCATCGTGTACATTAAACTCCCAACCACGCTCGCATATGGAGTCTTCGACATCAACTCTCGATCTTCAACTAACTTCGGTGAAAGACCAGCTGAAAGTATTAAATGGGCTCCCAAAGGTACACCAACTGACTTTGTATCCATGCTAACATAGAATCACTATAGAACCTTCTTCAAATAAGCCACCTGTGTCAAACAAATTCTGCCCTTCTTCTTGTCTCTGCCGATCTCCATCCCTAGAATGCGTTTCGCCTTGCCCAAGTCCTTCATCTCAAACTCATTTGAAAGCTGAACTTTCAACTCATCTATAGCCGACCTGGAAATAGAAGTAACCAACATGTCATTGACATAGAGCAACAAATAAATATACGCACCTCCTTTCAACTTGCGAAAATATACGTAATGATCAAATTAGCTCCGAGTGTACGAATGACCAATCATAAAACCATCAAATCGCCTATACCACTGTCGAGGAGACTGCTTCAAATCGTATAGCGATTTCTTTAACCTGCAAACCAACTTATCTTTCCCTGCAGCTCGGAATCCCAATGGCTGAGTCATATATATTTCTTCATCAAGATCACCATGAAGAAATGTCGTCTTCATATCCAACTGATCTAACTCCAAACCATATTGTGCCACCAAAACTAGCAAAATCCGAATCGAAGAATGCTTCACCACCGGAGAGAAAACCTCATTATAGTCAATACCTTCCTCCTGTGCATAGCCCTTCGCAACCAACCTAGCTTTGAACCTTAATGGAGTACCCTCAATGCCCTCCTTCTTCGTGTATACCCACTTGCAACCAATTATCTTCCGCCCCATTGGAAGCTTAACAAGCTCCTACGTATCATTCTTATGAAGAGATTCCATCTCCTCCTGCATAGCCACCTGCCACGAATCAGCCTTCGAACTCTGCTCGGCCTCTCTGAATGTAGTAGGCACCAACTCATCGATACTCTCCACCGGAAGTGCATACGCAACTGTGTCGGCATACCGTGCTGGCATCTATATGTTTCTCCTCTGCCTCCGAACCACAATAGAATCCTGAACCTGAGCTGTCGGTTCCTGATCCTGCACATTTGTACTCGTATCCTCTGTGTCACCATCGTGCTCGCCTGGCGTCACCTCAATCGGCACCTGCATGGATACTGTACCATTTGGACAATGTGGAGCTGCATCGATCTCCACCACCTACGATATCTCCTTCGTCGGGTCGCTCTCCACTTGATGAGAGCTGGGAAGCTTCAAGATAGAAGCCTTATCGAATGTGACATCCTTACTCAGTACAATCTTCTTATCAACTGGATCTCAAAGCTTGTGTCTCTTGACATCACGCTTGAATCCTACAAATATGACCTTCCTAGCTCGAGGTTCCAACTTATCAGTTCTCACATGATAAAATGCAGGGCAGCCAAATACCTTGAGCTGGTTATAATCTCATGCTGGCTCTCCCGACCACTTCTCCATAGGGGTTTTCCCCTCAATCGCAGATGAAGGCATCCTATTAATGAGGTGGCTCGTGTATGTAAGTGCCTCAGCCCAAAAGATCTTCTCCAAACCACTCTGCGACAATAAACATCGGATCTTCTCTAGTAAAGACCGATTTAGCCTCTCTGCCACCCCATTTTGCTGTGGTGTATGACTAACCGTGAAGTTCCTCTCTATGCCCTCGTCTCGACATAGCTGTAAAAAGGGGTCTGAAGTATATTCACCACCATTGTCAGATCGTAACGTCTTGATCTTTCTCCCAATCTGCAACTCTAATCTCTTCTTTCACTCCATGAATATATCTAGGATTTCACTCTTCTTTGTCATGGTGTACACGTAACATCGCCTAGAATAGTCATTAACGAACGTGACGAACCAATGTCGACCACCAAGTGATGCAGTCTTGGTGGGACCCCAAACGTCTGTGTGCACGTAGTCCAGGATGCCCCTCATCTGATGAATGGCAGTCCCGAACTTCACCTTCATCTTCTTGCCAAGAACACAGTGCTCACAGAACTCAATCTTCTCACTCTTGGCTCCCTTCAATAGCCACTGCTTGCACAATGCCTGCAGTGATTTTTCACCTGTGTGCCCCAACCTATAGTGCCAAAATCTGCTCATGTCCGCTTCTGAAATAGCCGAAGCAACCTGGCCAATCTCGGTGCTTCCCTTTAGATAATACAAATTCCGATTGCGGACTCCCCTCATCACCACCAATGATCCCTTAGTAACCTTCGCTACAGCGTTTTCGAAAGTCACCTTGAATCCCTTCGCCTCCAAATCTCCAACTGAGATAAGATTTTTCTTCAGTTGAGGAACAAATCTCACCACCTTCAACTCACGGACTACTTCATCGTACATCCTAATCCGCATGGTACCTATCCCACAAACGTCACATGATTGATCATTTCCCATGACAACAACACCCCCGTCGACTTTCTCAAAAGATACAAACCAGTCTCGCCTAGGGGTCACATGATAAGTAGTGCCGGAATCAAGTATCCAATATGATGCATCCACATGGTTCACCTCCGGAGTAATTAGTAGAGAAAAGCACGAATCATCAGAATCATCGCCTTTCGTAATATTCACCTCATTGACCTTTGGACCCTTTTGTCATTCTCTTTCTCCTTGAGTTTCGGGCAGTCTCTCTTCTAATATCCTTGCTCCTTGCAGAATGTACATTGGTTCTTTGCTAATTGGTGGCGGCTTCTTGACTTTAACCTCCCTCTATTACTACCTTTCGGATATGGGCTTCTACCTCTCGTCGACAAGGCCTTGCCTGAAGTGCTAGCACGGAAAGTTTTCTTATCCTTCCTCCTCAAATCGTAATTGGTCAATGCGTTAGTCACTTCACTATAGCTGATAGAAGATCTCCTGTTCAACAAAGTGAGCACGAATGTATCATACTCCTCATCCGGTAAGGAGTCTAATAAGATAATCGCCTTGTACTCATCCGATATCTTCTCATCAACATTCGCCAAGTCCGACAAAAACTTCGTATAGTTGTTCACATGAGCCGCAAGCGAGGTGCCTCTGGACATCTGGAATCTGAATAACCTACGCAGCAAGTGTAACCGGTTCTCAACACTCTTCGTAAGGTACTTATTGTTTAGAATTTCCCACATCTTTATCACAGACGTCACCCCAATCACATCATACTTCAGCTTCTGTTCCAAACAGGACCTGATCACCCCACAAGCGTTCCTATTCATCTTCTCTCATACCGCCTCTTCATATTTAGGTGGTCTCTCGTGGACCATGATGATCTCTTCCAAGTTCTGAGCATTGAGCGCATCCTGTACGTCGCTCATCCACAAACCAAAGTTGATTTTGTCGTCATACTTGACCATACTAATTTTAGTGTTCTGAAAACCAATGTGTATTGTACTCGCCATCGACTTGCTGCTTTCACATTCTTCTCCCATTGCAAACTAACTCCAAATTACAAAGAAAGATTTAAACTTTAAAAGGAATAAGAAATTACCCAACTGAACCCTAGATTAGATTCCAAATAGAACTCCTAACCACACGAGGAAAGCGAGATCTCCAACGGCAACTTTAAATCCTATCTCCACCGAAACCTAGAACTCCAAGAACCAAGCTTCTAACTGAATCTTCCTCCACCTAATCCAAAACACACTAGATCTGAAATCTAGGCTCTGATACCACTTGTTGCGTGCAGCGAAAATTTCGGCAGCACAACAAGGGTCAGGTCGCAATAAGAATTCCCGTCTCATCAAGAAAACAAGAATCTGAAGCGAATATCTCAACAAAATGAGATATCGGCTCTTCCTCTCATCAGTTATAGGACTGACCTGTCGAGGGATCCTAAAAAGCTATTACAAATCACACAAAAGCGATACAACCAATTTTACGTGGTTCGGCAAATTACCTACATCCACGGGGCAAGGAGGGAGAGATCTACTATTAGAGGGAGAGATTACAACTAGGGTTTACAATCACTCACAACCTAAACCCTCAAACAAACTCTCAAATCCCTCACAATATCTCTCTACAAAAGATGCACAAAACCCTCAATAAAGGGGCTGCTCAAAAACCAAAAACACAAAAAAAAACGGCGACTGCTTTTTACCCTCCAGCGCTAAACCCTAGGAACATTATTTGTTCCATTATATAACCGGAGAATCCTGCGTGCTTGTGGCCAAAACGAACTTGGGCTCACGCGGAGGCGGAAAGGCCCACGAACTCACACGTAACGCGTAAACGAACTCACGCGACAATTCTTCATAGGTGGCGCCGACACCCACGTGATCACATTCTCTTGTTGGGGGCGGGGGAGCAGGGATCTTGCAGTAAACAATAACAATTGGTTTTTTTTCCAACTATGGGCTTTTTTTAACTAACACGGCCGTTTTTATCGTTTTGGTTAAATTATAATGTCGTTTAATCAATTTACACAATGAACAACTCTCGGTATATTTTTAGTCCATTTTGAAATTTGGAGTATATAAGTTTTTTTTTGGAAAACAATAGGATATTTAAGAATAATTTAACCTTCTTTTTACCTCCCATCTTTATATGACACATATGCATGACGTAAATAATATAAGCAACAAGTAAATAGCAAATCAATATATTAATTGATATACAAATTCCAAAAGGGTAAGCAACCTTTATTTCGTATACCCCCATATCTCCTCCAATCTTTCCTTTTATATATATACCCGCTCCCAAAGCTCTCTGCTCACACACAAATTCTTCCTCCTTTCAAAACCTGAAAGGCTATACAAAATATTTATTCATTAATAAATACCCTCAACCATATCTCTATTTAGATACACACAACCCCGACAACCCTAGCTTCTTTCAAACATACTCCAATCTCTTGTCACCCCCGAAAAATTATAAGTCGTCATGTCTAAAGCAATATCTCTTCTACTCATTGCCCTGCTCCTCTCCGTGTCTTTATCTCAAGCTGCCAGGCCCCTGAAGCCAGTGGATGCAAAGGTACAAATCATTTAACTTGTATGCTTTTGTTATTTATTTCTTTGTGGGTGTTTTGGATTTTAATTTGGCTGGTTTTGTTGAGTTTTTTAGAGTGATCATCATGAAATTGTGGAGAATGTTGATGAAGCTTGTGAAGGAGTTGAGGAAGAGGATTGCTTGATGAGGAGGACTCTCAATGCTCATACTGATTACATCTATACCCAAGATCACAAGCCCTGATTAATTAATGATGTTATCATTTGTAATAACTGTTTAATTTGATCATTGAGTATAAAATGTAATGGTAATGATGATAATGGTTAGATGTTAGTGGTTGCTCTGTTTTCGGTTGTTTATGTGAGTGGATTTCTTGTTCTTGGTTTGTTTTTGGAGTTTGTTTTCTTTTATAGGAAATTACGTGTGTGGTCTTTTGGATTTCTCCTCTTTTTTTCCCCCTTTGAAGTGAGCTTGATAGATACCAAGTGGGTAGGATAAGAAAATTGGATGACTGATGTTTCCCAACTATATTGTCTTTAAAATGTTACGTTGATGATATTTTTTTAATTAAATGCATATGTTTCCAACCTATATTGTCTTTAAATGTTACGTTGATGATCTTTTTTTAATTAAATACATATTGTTTCTCAGAACATCTACATAGAAAAGGAGATGTTCTTATACTATTTATTTACAAAATAAATAAATAAATAAACTAAAAACTAGCAGTTACAACGCAAATGAGGATGTCATGTAATGTTTTTATTATTAGTATGAAGAACGTGCTTATTGAACTTGTACCTAGATTTAAAGTCTACACGCTATTACAGACAGCCGGTGTTTTAGTTAAGTGCAAATACACCTCCTAGACTATACGATAATAAGAGTAAGCTACTTATGATCCTCTGATGTTCAAACAGAGTTATCTTTTTGTCATTGATTATCATATAGTATCAATATGTTTCAGAGAGATCCCATTATTTGAGGATATTACTAAGTTACTTGTGTTGTGTTCTCTTATTATTGCTGAACTTACACCCTTCATGCTACAAGTCACAAATCGAAAAAATTACCCCGATTTGGAAATTAGAAGGTATACATGGGAAAGGCAGATTTAGGAGTAATAGCGAACTTGCCTCCGACAGATTTTTCTTTTTCTTTTTTTTTTCGTTGGTTGTTTTTTTTTTTTTTTTTTTT
>BQKN01065367.1:280154-294511 GCA_022839385.1 Asparagus kiusianus
TTTCGTTGGTTGTTTTTTTTTTTTTTTTTTGGGGGGGGGGGGGGGGGGGGTGGTTGGTCGGGGGGTGGGGGGTGGGTAAGGGTGGGCAGGCTCGTGACCGGCCCATCAGGTTCAAGGCTGGGCCAGGTCCGATCCAGGCACGCCCTGGTTAGAGTGGGCCTGGCCTATTTCTCTCATCCCGACCCACGACCCGCTTATGGGCGGGCTGGGTCAGGCCCGACCCACGGCCCATGAGTTGTGGGTCCGCCCGTGGGTTTTTAACTTTTTCTTAATTTTTTATTTTTAATTTCTAAACTATATTAACCTTGTGTTAGTATCTATTAAATTATATTTAAATTATTTTTTCGATTTTACTCTTTATTTAAAATGATATATACACACACATTATACAAATATAAACATCACACAGAAAAACATCGTAAATATAAAGATATATGTGGTTCGGACTTCCAAGGAAGACGTACGTCCACGGGAAGTTAATAACTTTCCTCTAGTTTAAATTTAAATTACAAATACAAAAGGAAAAGAAAAGAAAAGAATGTTAAATAAAAACTACAAACTAAAAAATAAAAGCTAGTAATTAAAATTCCAGGTCGGGTCGGGCTGAAGCCGGCCCGGTCGACAGTGGGTCGGGTCAAGATGGGTCGAGCCTATTTCTCTAGTCTCGGTATGGCGTTGGACCCAGCCCGGCTCGTGACCTGCACATATCACGGGTTGGGTTGGGCCCGGCCCACTAAGGACTACGTGGGATCGTGACCCATAACGGACTGGGCAGGGTCAACCATGGGTCAACCTAGCCCGGGGGGGGGGAGCCCCGCGGGGTTAACTTTATTTGTAAATATTCTCCTTGTGTTTGAGCTAAAAAGCATAAAGCGAGGTTTATTAGACTTTAGAACATGATTACCGAGGAGAGCGTGGGGAAGGAATGAAATGGGGGAATATCAACAGCATCAAAACTCAACCTAAGAGCATTGACTTCAAAACAATTTGTAGCCGTGCAGTTGTGTTCAGATATAAAGAGACTTGGTGTAAGAGGCATGGGTTTGATGACTACATGCAATCACTAAAGATGGCAATGAAAGTGATCCTTATTTACATCGCATTTAGAGTTAGTTACACATTTAATACTTAGATCCGTGTAGCTCTCATCCAACTTGACAACAACCCCTAGACAATCAAATTGGTGTGCACCAACCAGGTACTATCAAGATCTCCTCGATCTATCAAACCTTTCGGTTCAAAACCTTTCGGTTCAGGAAAAGATCTCCTCGATCTGTTAAAACTTTTCGGTTCAGGCAAAAGATCTTTCGATCTAAAACAACCTTTCGGTTCAAAAAATTTCGGTTCAGGCAAAAAATCTTCTATCTTAAACAACCTTTCGGTTAAGGGCAATGTTACTTCAGGCACAGATTAAAGCTTGCACGCTTCCAGATTCTGCAGCAGCAGCACAACAGCACAAAAGAGATTTTCGTCTTAATTTTCATATCACTTTTTTCATATGTCCAAGAGCTCCCCAAGACGCACTATATATAGGCCTCTAAGACCATCTCAAAGGTCACCCACATTTAATTTGATCATTACAAACATAATGATAATTATGACAATTATGTTTGTATAAGCAAATAAAATAAATGTTGTAACTACTGCATGCAGTAACGTCTAAACACGATGGTTGTGTTCTTGCGCAACGCGAGTGTCGCGTCCAGCCTCGAACAAATGCGAGGGTTGCGTTCCCTCTTGTGAATGCGAGGGTAGCATCCTTACGAGAACACGAGGCTCGCCCGAGCTGCGAACGCGAGGTTTGCCCGCATGCTACGAAGCAGCCTGCGAGGCAGTCCTGCAAGGCAGTCCTGCGTGGCGGCCACAGTGGTGGCCAACATGGCGCCACCTATCCCCAATGCATGTGGCCGCCATAGTGGCAGCCAACATGGCGTCACCTAGCCCCGATGCCTCCGTACAAAGTACAAAGTGCGCCTAACAAAACTCCACTTAGCGCCTTAGCCCGATTAGCCTTGATCCCTGGCCTATGGCCCATAACCAACGACCCACTAGAACTTATGAGAGATTAATTAAATAAAAACAATTCTCAGTTTGCCGTTAGCAATCCTCGAACACAGGACCTTTGAGATATTAAAACTTTAACTTTCCGCTACGCTACTAAGGATTTCTAAAAAATACTAGTATTTAATAAATACATAGTTTGAAAACTCATTTTTGAAAATTGGTTTTGACCAAAAATATCCAACAATCTCCTATAAGTTTTTAAACTAGTGTCATGTAATGGTGTCGTTGTTTCAATCGTTATGCATAAGGTAGATGTCACAAGGACTTGAATCCCCTTAGACTAACTGAATAAAAGATAGATGCATGGTGTCGAGACTTGAACCAGTACATGTTTAAAATCTAGCGATCACATAAGATTAAACTCATCTGTGGTAGTTTTTACTTTGAACCGCACTTTCTTTGCCTTTGCCTTAGCTTTACACATTTATGGCCCTGTGCATATCCTAGTTTATACTAGGGCTCTAGGTATCTTTCCAAAAGATATCATAGGAGACGGTAAAATCTTCACTCATACATAGGTGAGTTCTTTAGGCATATTTCCTATCAAACATCCCGCATCCGAGATGCTTTGAACTCATTAAGGCTTAAAAGCCAACCTCTCTCATGATAGGATTCCAGGTGAGTCCTTTAGGTATGTTTTCTATCTAACACCCCACATCTGAAATATTTTGAACTCATTAAGACTTAACAGCCATCCCCTTTACATCATAAGATCATCGGTGAGTCCTTTAGGCATGTTACATATCCAACAGTCCGCATCCGAAATGCTTTGGACTCATTAAGGCTTAACAATCATCCTCTTTACCATAATAGGATTTCACTTGCAAATCTTATTTAACTTTTGAACCAATCATCTCATCATTAGTAGCGTAAGCTTTGAACTAATAACTTAATATAAATGGTAAGTATTTGTAAGACTCACCAAATTTTACAAATCTTACTTGACTTTTGAACCAAATATCTTATCATTAGTAGCATAAGCTTTAAACTAATAACTTGATGTACATGGTAAGTATTTGTAAGACTCACAAAACTTTGAGACCCATTCCAACAGACGTCCTTTCGACTATGTCCTTTTTTAGACCCTTAGTAAAAGGATCAGCCACATTCTCTGAAGACCAGACGTCAATCACATAGATGACTCCTTGGCAAATGAGTTTTCTCAAATAGTCATGCTTCAGACGAATGGTTCGCTTCTTTCCATTGAACATCGAGTTCGTTACCACAACACTCACCACCTGATTATCATAATAGATAGTAATTGTGCCTTGTAATTTTGTCAATGGAAGGTCTCAAAAAAACAATTGAGCCATTCAACTTTATCTCCTGCAGTATAGAGTGCAAATAACTCAGATTCTATCAATGACTATGCAATCATAGTCTGATTCTTAGACTTCCATGATACGGCAGTTCACCCATGATGAAGACAAAACCTCCAGTAGATTTGCGCTCATCTGGTTATGAACACCAGCTCGTATCTGAATAGCTTTCGATTACAGTCGGATATCCAGTGTAGAATAGGTCCAGACCTGTAGTTCCTTTTAAGTATCTCATTAATCTCTAAACAATATCCCAATAAAACTTTTCAGGATTACTTGTAAACCTACTAAGCATTCCTATAACGAATGTTGTCTGGTCTTGTGTAGCTCATCGTGTACATAAGACTCCCAATGATCTTTGAGTACCTTAGCTACTCTACTGGTCTTCTAGTGTTCAGTCGAAGCTTCTTGTTGTAATCATATAGCCTATTCAGAGTATATAATTTTGGCAGGTCGTAGTAGTCATACTTCCTTAGCATGCTTCCTTAGCACACTTCCTTAGCATGCTCTTAATATAACGAGATTAAGACAATCCAATACCCTATTCAGAGTATATAATTTTGATTCTGAGAATCAAGTCTGTAGTTTTAAGGTCCTTCATACTAAACTGTGCTAAAAGAAATTTCTTGGTAGATATTACTATATCCAAATCACTTCCGATGATGAGCATATCATCCACATAGAGGTAGATAACCACCAATTTTCCTTCAGCGACCTTGATGTATAGGCACTTGTCAGATTCATTGACTTGATACCCATTATTACGAACAACCCCATCGAACTTTTCATTCCAGAGTTTCAGTGCCTGCTTAAGTCTATATAGAGACTTAACAAATTTACAAAGTTTACTAGCTGAAGCATCAACTCCTTCTGGTTTTCTCCATGTAGATCTCTTCTTTGAGATCTCCATTTAGAAAGGCAGTCTTCACATCCATCTGATGTATGATAAATCTTTTTATCGCTGCTCATGTGATAAGCACTCTAATGGTAGTGATCCTATAAACTGGTGCATAGATATCAAAAAAATATATTCCTTCTTTCTGAGAGAATCCTTTTACCACCAGTCTTGCTTTGTACTTCTCAATAGTACCATCAGGACAAAACTTCTTCTTGAAGATCCACTTGTAACTGATAGACCTTGCACCTTCAGGTACATCCACCAGCTCCTAAGTATGATTTTGCATCAATGAATCCATCTCATCATCTATAGCTTCTTTCCACAGAAGAATGTCTGTTGACTATATTACTTCTTAGAAAGTCTGTGGATCTCTTTCCATACTATAGGTGATGAAGTTATCTCCAAAATCTTTCTGTCTCCTGATACGCTTGGAAGATGGTTCGTAACTTCTTCATCATTGATACTTTTAGTTTCTCGCAAAATTGGCTCCTCTAGTGCATCTGACGTACTAGCATTCTCTGCTACATCTTTGAAGAATAAACATTTATCTTTGATAAACTTATCCTTAAGAATTCTGCATCTCGGGCTTCAATGTTGGAGTTGGTTCCAAGGTCCAGGAACCTGTAATCATCAATGTCTTCAGCAAAACCAAGAAACACATATCTGTTAGCCTTTGATCTGAGCTTAGGTCTTTTGATATCTGGAACTCAAACATATGAGAGACACCTTCACACTTTGAGACTATCCAAAGAATCTAGATATCCTAACCATAACTGATGAGGAGTACTATCAGTTTTGGAATAGGGTACTCTGTTCAGAATCTAGTTTACCATCAGCAAAGCCTCTCCCTAATAGCAGGTTGGTAAACCAGATGTGATTAGCATTAAATTCACCATCTCAGTCAATATGCAATTCTTTCTTTCTGTAATTCCATTAGATTACGGAGAATACGAAGCAGTAGTTTCAACAATGATTCAATACTCCTTGAAGTATGCTTTTGACTCCTTAAATCGGTACTCTCCTCCTCTATTGCTCCTGATTCTTTTTACCTGAAGTCCAAGCTGCTTCTCCACACGAGTCCGAAACTCGATAAACTTGCTAAAGGCTTTATCTTTAGATTTCAGCAGGTAGACATGGCAGAAGTGAGAGTGGTCATCAATGAAGGTGATGAAATACTTCATGCCGCCTCAAGTGATGAAGCACTTGAAGTTACAAGTATCTGAGTGAATCAGATCTAATAGGTTGGTGCTCCTTGTGGCACTTAGAAAGGGCTTCCTTATCAGTTTCGCTTATGTGCAGACTTCACACTTCTCAGGTTTGTCACCCTCATATTTTAGAAGTAATCCTAACATCTCCATACTAGATAGTTTTCTATAATTTACATGTCTCAGTCTATTATGCCATAACACAGAGGATTAAGCAGAAGAGGATATTTCATTAACAACTGAATTGGGTACGATAGTACTAATCTTATACATACCATCGGTATGATATGTATTTCCAAAATATATTTTCTTAAAAGATAACACAATTTTTCCTCTTTGGAAATCCAACCTCATACATGCATCACACAACAGGCTTCCTGTGACTAAGTTTTTGGCAATTGAGGGAATATGTTTCATATCCTTCAATGTGAGAGTCTTCCCTGAAGAGAGAGTGAGCACCACAGTCCCAGTTCTAAGAACAGAAACCACAGAACGATCAGCCATTGATACGTTCTCTTTGGCAGCAACATAAGAAGAGAAAAAATCTCTGTTGGAGCAGACATCGCAGGTAGCATATGTATCTAACCACCAACCAGAGATGTTGTTGGGAGTTGTCACTTGGAAGAGCATAGCCACATAATTGTCAACTTGATTAACATTGTGTGTTGTTCCCTTCTTTGGTGCTTTGCAGTCCTTGACAAAATGTCTTTGTTTCCCATAGTTGAAGCATTTGCCGCTCTTCTTAAAATATTTTTTTTGAACATTTAGATTCTTCGGGTTTTGGTTCTTCTTTTTATTAAATAACTTCTTCTTCTTCTTCTTGGAAGAAGAACTAGTACCCTTCTCGGAGTTAGCAGCTACCATGTTTGCAGACGTCTTCTGCTTAGCAAGGAGCTCATTGTTCGTGCGAGTTTGAATCTCATCCTCGATCCGAATGAACTTCTTCAAATCAGACAGAGTCACCCGTCTTTTCCTTCTTTGAATGTTTATGGAGAATAACATCCAAGATGGACGAAACTTGTTGACAATTGCACCAGAAATAAAGGTTTGACAAAGATTGTTCTTTTCATCCTTTAATTTCATAACAAGCTCTTTGAATTGAGGCAAAATCTCAGTGTCATCTTTAAATTTAAAGTCCAGAAACTTTTCAAGGAGGTTAGACTTGGACAGGTTCTCCTTATTCTTGTATTGGTCCTCTAGAGCATTCCAGATTTCCTTTGTAGGGGGCTTGTTGGTGTAAGCATCTGCCAGATGATCAGCCAGGTAGTTAAGGAGATAACTCCTATAGAAATAATCATCTTAGCCCAAGAGGCTTCAGACTCAGAATCTTCTTCAAAGTCGAGTTTCTCCTCAGAAACGACATAGTAGATTTTTTAGGTGTTGCATCCCGAAAAATATTTTTCGACTCCATGCAATAAAGTTGGATCCGTGAAAGTTTTCTAACTTGAGACAGTCCACTCCCAGTGTACTCGTAGGATCCATTGTAGATCAAAAATATTTCTTGAAGGATGTTAGCGTCTGTGGCTAAATCTGGAATAAAATAGATAAATCTGTTAGAGAGTTGAAGTGGTGTATTTTAAAACTTTTTCAAGTTTAGCTCTTGTGCGTTTATGAAACATTGTGCTTAAAGCAATATTTGGCCTACTCCGGTGTAAGAATCCTAAGGTCAAACTGCTTTTAGGAATAGTAGTACAGTACACTAGTGTGCACTAACCAGGTACTATCAAGATCTCCTCAATCTATAAGGTAAAGATCTCCTTGATCTATCAAACTTTTTGGTTCAAAACCTTTCGGTTCAGGCAAAAAATATTTCGATCTTAAACAACATTTCGATTCAAAACCTTTCGGTTCAGGAAAAAAATCTTTCAATCTTAAACAACCTTTCGGTTAAGGGCTATGTTCTTTCGAGCATAGATTAAAGTTTGCATGCTTTCAAATTCTGCAGCAGCAACACAACAACACAAAAGAGATTTTCGTCTCTAATTTTGGTATCATTTTTTTCATATGTCCAAGAGCTCCCCAAGAGGCATTATATATAGGCCTCTAAGACCAGCTCAAAGGTCACCCACATTTAATTTGACTGTTACAAATATAATGACAATTATAACAATTATTTTTGTAATAGCAAATAACATAAATGTTATAACTGTTTGCATGCAGTAACGTCTAAACGTGAGGGTCACGTTCTTGTGCAACGCAAGGGTTGTGTCCAGCCTACCATGAACACGAGAGTCGTGTTCCCTCTTGTGAACGTGAGGTTCATATCCTTACGAGAACACGAGGCTCGCCCGAGCTACGAACGCGAGGCTCGCCCGCATGCTGCGAGGTAGTTCCCGATGCCTCCGTGCGAAGTGCAAAGTGAGCCTAACAAAGCGTCACTTAGCGCCTCAACCTAATTAGCCCCAATCCCCAGCCCATTAGCCCATGGCCCACAAGCTTACGAGCCCACGGCCTATGACCCACTAGAACTTATGAGGGATAAATTAAATAAAAATAATTCTCGGCTTTTCGTTAGCAAGCCTCGAACTCATGATCTTTGAGATATTAAAACTTTAATTTTCCGCTACGCTACTAAAGATTTCTTAAAAAATATCAATATTTAATAAATACATAGTTTGAAAACTCATTTTTAGATAGCGGTTTTGACCATCAATATCCAACAAAGGATAGACTAGGCTAGAGGAAAAGCCTATTTTTATCGAATAAAATAATCTCTTGCGTCTTGTCTTTTGCTTTTACCATTGTATATATTTTCTTTGTGGAGGATGAAAGTGAGTTTGTTGTTCTTTGCCATACTTTGACTAAGGAGGAGTAACTCATGTAATTGCAACAATTTCTAACGTGTGAACTTTTTCTCTCATAATCCTTGATCTTCATTAGAACTTTGGTGCTTTAATTGGGTGAAACAAATCTTTAGCACAATGTAAATTCATATTTCATCGGACATGGTTTTAAAAAGAATTTTAAAAATAGTATTGTGCATGAGTAGCATATTTCAAGAAAGTCATTAAAATTATCCTTCGGTTTCTATGTTTGGATTGTGATCAGATTTTGGAGATTGTGATGTCAGATGAGGTCGTCAGCTCTGTTTCTTGGGTATCTGAAGCTCTGACGGTCGGAATTGCAAGAAGGATTCAATCAAGCTAGGATTCTAGTGAGCTGATGACTTGGTATGAATTCACAGATTTGGCACTGGATAAGTTGTCCTCTGATTCTGGATCTGGATATGCTTTTGTTATTATTGATAGTTACCTTTGCGAGGAATCTGGTGTTCGGATTTATTCTAGTGGGTCACAGCAAGATTCAGTATTTGGGTCTGGACCGAGTTAGGTTCAGCTAATTTGTGATGATGAGAAGTGTGGAGATTTGATTGCTAATTGCGTGCAGTTGTTTGTGAACTCAGTTCCTGGCAATAGAAGGTTCATTCTTGATGTCACTGGGAAAGTGACTTTTGAGACTATGATGTCTTTTCTTGAATTCCTATCGCGGAAATTGTATGATGGAGTGAAGAGAAGTGTTCATGCTGTTCATGGAGTCATTGAGATGGGGATTGAAGCAATGAGATATCTTGGTGCCAAGTCAATGCTTGTGTCGCGCACCTATGCGGAAGCGTGCTCGCAAACCGAACGAATCTGTGATCACGGGAGAAGAGAACCAATCACATACGAGCACAATCCAAAACTAAAATACGACAGATCAATCACAAATACAGAGATATACGTGGTTCGACAATTTGACTACATCTATGGGGAGAGGATGAGGAGATTTCACTAAATCAAGGAGAGTACAAAGGGTTACAATCTCACAAAACTCACAAACTAACCCTTAACCAAAGCTCTCAACTTGCTCACAATATCTCCCTCTCACAATGCTCAAAAGTCTCTAATCTCTGATTACAACTCTCCTCTTTTTGATTTGATTCTAATCTCTTCTAAGGCGTTCCATATATATAGAAAACCTAAAACCAAAAACATACTAGGAATTCTAAAACCAAAAACAAAACAGATTAGGAATCCTAATAACCTGTTACCAAAACAGATTTGAAATCCTATTACCCAAAACAGATTAGGAATTCTAATAACCTGTTACCAAAACATATTAGTAAACATATTAGGAACATGCTATCCAACAATTCTCCATCTCGGCAAAGTTTTCCCAAAACTAAACCGGCATCAATACCAACCAAACGTCTCACTTGTTGCGTTCAGTACGAAGTGGAACAAATCCACGACAATAGACTCAATCCACAACAAGTCGAGAACCCAAATGAGAATGCGAACAAACTCCAAATGTCGGTATCAACTCACCAAATCGCCTGTATCATAAATGACTACCTACGTATCCTCTTGCCTAGGGAATCAAGCCTCACGTAGTTCACCAAAAGGCCTCCAAAGACCTTCAATCAACTAAAAGAGTTCACAACCCTTCTCCAACATCATCAACAAATATGCGGCTGATAGCTCTCCCAATGATCCCAAAGTGAAACAAACCAAATACCTCCACCTGAGGTGAACCAACGGCCATATTCAAGTCCAAACTATGTCCACCAGCTACACTCGAACCAACCAACACATCATCTGCATCCACATCAATATGATCCCCAAACTGTGTCACCTCACCTGGAATCCCAAATAATACAGTATGATCTGGAGTATGTGGAGTAATATCCACCCAACGTGGAGTAGCATCATCCTCCACCCGCTATGATATCCCAATGATCTGATAACACTCTCCACATGTCGAGAGTCAAATGTGATATACCTGCTCAGAATGAAATCAGAGTCTTCCAACTGATAACCAAACGAGCCTCTGAATCCCAAATATGCAATCAGATCAAATCTCACATCCTTGATGTGACCAAATGATGGGCAATCAAACATCCGAGGTAACCCAAACTCTAAAGCAGCTCCATCAGATCTAAAAACTCTAAACGCAACAGTCGGCAACCTATGACTAAGATGACCCAAACATGTCGAAGCCTCAACACCAGAATCAATACTCGACATCAAACGCCATTTCTCCTCTAGAAAGGAATGACCAATCAAAACTATCATCTCATCTTGTCGCCCTAATGTTTCCTCTCCAATGAAGTATCTCAAACTACCGTGAGCTCGACACAAATGCAAAAAAGGACCCCTACCAAAATCAGAACAACGGATCACCTTTCTGCCAATACACTTCCTCCATATGTTATTGACTACTAGGACTTCAAACCAACAGGACTTGGTTGCAACCCACCAATGTCTAGAACAACCCACCAATGCTGTGAACTCTGATACCATTTGTTGTGTGCGGCAGAAGCCAAACAACCGATTACCTCCTAATGATGCCTCCTTAAAAGGTCCTCAAATGCCTGAATGAATACCACCTAGAAGACCTCTCAATCGTCGAATAGAAGTGCCAAACTCCACCTCGGTCTCCTTGCTCAAACTAATGTGCTCAAAGGACTTCAATATGTAGGTCAAGGCACTTCTCAATAATCCAATACCCCAACCTCAACTCCTTCTTTCTTGGCTATCTATCTCAAAGCACTAACAAACCAATGCGAAACAAACAAAGAATAGATACAAACTGATAAAGGAGATATTTCTACCTCCAATTAAAACCCTAACAGGAGCCTTCAAAAGATCTCATCCTGCACGATGGAAACGAGATCCACAAATAGGAAAAATCTCACTTTTATCACCAAACGAAGCCCTAGACGAGCCTCCAAAACGATCTACTCCTCCAAATAGCCTAAGCGTAGCCCGAGCTCTAATACCATTGTCGCGTGCCTATACGGAAGCGCGCTCGCACACCGAACGAATCTGTGATCACGGGAGAAGAGAACCAACCACACACGAGCACAATCTAAAACAGAAATACGGGAGATCAATCACAAACACAAAGATATACGTGGTTCGACAATTTGCCTACGTCCACGGGGAGAGGATGGGGAGATTCCACTAAATTAAGGAGAGTACAAAGGGTTACAATCTCACAAAACTCTAAACTAACCCTTAACCAAAGCTCTCAACTTGCTCACAATATCTCCCTCTCACAATGCTCAAAAATCTCTCTAATCTCTGATTACGACTCTCCTCTTTTTGATTTGATTCTAATCTCTTCTAAGGCGTTCCATATATATAGAAAACCTAACTAAGAACATACTAGGAATTCTAAAATAAAAAACAAAACAGATTAGGAATCCTAATAACCTGTTACCAAAACATATTAGGAAACATATTAGGAACATGCTATCCAACAACTTGTTGTTACCACATGCCTTACCTTGTGCATGCGCATTTTAATGATATAAGGGGCCTTTTTGGCAACGTTTACCATTTTAAGAGGAATTTTGTTTAGGTAGAATTGGGTCAAAACTAGCTTAGTGTACTTGGTTCTTTTTTTAATCCCTAGAGGACAGTTCTTCTCAAAACTGGGCCATGTTCAGTCTATTGGCCCAATTTTTAGAAGATTGCCAAGCACACCCAAGGGTCTTGATGTTGGCCTGCATGCGTTGGGAATGCTACTCTCTAACCATTTTCAACTTGTTTTGTCAAATATATACAGGATTATTCTTGCTATAACGTATAGGGTTTCCTTATATACATTTCTTACAGTAGAGAACAAGTGTATGATATTAATAAAGGTTGATTAGATTGTTCATTTAGTAATTTTATTGATTATATGTAAATTCATGCTAAACTCTCTGTTTGAAATCTTCCTTCTGTTAGTTAACCATCATTTTGTTTTGAGTAATAATTGTGTCCCTAACATGTGAGTAAGGGTAACGTACAGATACGATTTTATCACAATGGAAGAGAATCTATAAGATACATCTGCTAGTCTGCTGTATTAAAATGAAGACACGTGTGGATGTTTAACTTGTTTAATAGTCTTCATGTTAGTCATCTTGAGTAATGTGCATGGAGTGATTGTCACTTGTGTGCTCTAATAAGTTCAGTGACCAAACACTGAAGTGCATATTCTCCTTGGTCTATTTATTCGTTCAAACACACCTCCAGCATTTGGAGACAGCTTTATTTTTTATTAAATATTTTGCACACAATATATTTTTTTCTTTTTGATGGACACATCATGTATATTTGTTCATTTATCAGAATGAATTTTCATCAGATGATAACAGTCCAGGTAATGAGACCTATATTGTAGTTTTGGTGTAGACTACTCAAATATATAGTATTTTGTTAAAAGAATATTCATTGCTGACATTTATTATTTTTCTGGATTGGTGACTTCCCGATCTATTCCTATCTTTACTCCTACTTAAAGGAACAATAAGTTCACTTCTATAGGGCATGCAAAGTTTCAGGGGTCATCAGCTCCCATAACACCTTGCAATGTCATTGTCTCTCATAACATCTCATACAATAAATAATGGTTTTACATCAATATTTTGGTTCTAATAAGGCTTTTCCATAAATATCTATATTGTTGGAGTTTTATTATCGAATCCACATGAAAATGGATTCTATAAAGAATTGAAGGATATGATTCATGTAGCCTCCAAACATTTAGGATAAAGGATTCGATGATGTTGTTTTGTTGTTATTATTAACTCCATCCTATGTCTTATCGATGTGAAATTGCACTCGATAATTTTTTATTGTAGTGTCACACATGTTTACCATCAAATTTATTCAAAAGTGGATTCATTATGGATACTGTCAAATTAATTGTGGAGCACTCTAGTTGTTAGGCACTGTTGAAAAAAGCGCGTCGCATAACTCGTTGTTTCATATTATGTAACACAACAAACCCTATACATTACATAACATTTGAATAAATCAAATTTGTTGTAACATTGCCTTATTACTATAGAGTGCGTCTATATCAATGCAATAAAGTTTATTTTGATATAAGGCATGCTATTTAATATTTGTGGCCAACGTTACGTGTTACTGTGTTACATATTAACGCAGCGCGGAAGTAATAAACTGTGGAATCCACCAAGGTTATTCTTTGAATCCACAAAAATAATTTTTTTAATCCAAGAAGAACTTTGAATTAATCTATGAAGAAAATATAATAAAGAGAAAATTTTACTGATGAAAAGTTATCAAATACCATCATGCTTACAAAGTTACAATCCTTCTTCTTAAATAGAAAAAAAAAGCCTACTCTTAATAAGAATAGAATTCCTAAAAGAAAGAAATAATTTCAAACTACCTAAAAGACTCTCTATGACAAAGGAAACAAATCAGTATAACTTACATCAAAATTGATTTTATTTTCTATTTTAAATTGACTATAACTTTATTACTAATTAAAAGTCAACTCAAAGCTGATTTTCTCCTGTTTTTTTGGATTTTAGCCAAAACTGGGTATTACTTATGAGATTTTAAAAATCTGACACAGTTGGCTCCGTCTCATCGAGATAGATAATTTACATACATAATATATCAGAATCCACTTTCGAGGTTGGAAGATATGAAATCAAATTTTATGCTCTACATTATTGTTCTTTTCAATGTTGTTGTTAGGTTTTATGCACTTAAGAGCCAATGCGATTTTCAGGTTACTGTTATATACTTCTCTAATCCTACCATTATACTCAGTGAAGAGACAGCATACCGGCTGCATTGCATCTCCTTCTTAACATGCAATAAATGAACTTTGCTTGCAATATTTAGTACTCCAAGGGTATATTACAGGATCAAAGATATTGCTAGATGATGAATGGTTGATTTTGCTGAATATTGACAATGTCCACAAATCGAAGAAATATAAGATTTACCTTTAGATTCATAGCAATGAAATGATTGTATAGGATTTACCATGTAAATATTATGGGTAAAATTAAAATAGAATAATATTTAAAGTCAATGGCTAACACAGAGGAGAATTGGGGGTGGTCATGGCCAACAC
>BQKN01065367.1:309511-319731 GCA_022839385.1 Asparagus kiusianus
CATGAAGTTATCTACATTATGAATGACCCTCTATGCTTGAATAAATCTGGACAAATATATCATAGCAATGAAAATATATCATTAAAGAATGATTAAAAAATACCCGAACTCTCATAATTTTGGGAAGATATAAATACCAAAAGACCAAACTTCCTCAGTAAAACTTATTATCTTCATAATTCATTAGCTCAATATGAAACCAACCACATGCATAAAAATAGGGATACTACAAACTTCCTACTACCTATTTTTGTAAGCAAATCCATTTTCACACTCCGTGTCATTGGTTTCCATCTAAGCTTTCTATTAATCATCGAACTCCTGCAATTGAGCATGCCCCTCAATGTATCAATTATCGAAAGCAATCGATTTCAACTTTTGCAGACTATGATTACAAGCGTCAAGTTACCACCCAGAAAACCACCGTATGAAAACAACCGTTTACATCGCTCAGTAAATTATTACAAACAGACTATCACATTAACAAAAATCTCTACATTAACAAAAATCGGGGAGATGGAAATATTGCCCATGATGTGAAAATATATCTCATCTTACCTAGAGAGGAAACATTATGTTCCAGAGGCATTACCGTGCACAGGGGACCAGGACAGTCCCATGGAAAATGAGTATGGCTAACTTCTAAGTACATATATCTGTATGATATATTTGAAGAGTTGACATTTTCTCTCAAAACGCTCTCGCAATTTCTATGGAATGAAAGCATGGTGTTGCTCAATTGAAAGTCCGCCTATCTAAGAATATTTCCCATCCTATCTAAGCCTGATTACCAAAGGGAGAAATTCAATCAAGATTCATGTATCTTGTCAGATCGAAAAGCAAAGGGGACGATTTCTAGGGTTACAACTGAAAGCAAATGAAAACTACTAGGTGAGATTCAGTACCTTCCAGGGCGATTTTGGCAGGAGGAGGAGGAGGAGGAGGCGGCGAGATCCGACGGAGGCGGAGATCTCCGATGATGGCGTCGGTGAGCTTCGACGATGGCGTCGGTGACCTTCGACGAAGCGGCGAACTTTCAGAGAATTTTGGGGCGATTTTGGCTCTTCGTCAAAATAAAAAAAGGGGGGAATTATCCCTCCTTTTTTTGGGGGAGCGGGGATTTGGGGGTAGGGTTTTGGCGACGAGGATATAAAGTAGCGTCGCTAAAAATATAACTTTTAGCGACGCTAACTATAAACGTCGGGAAAAGAACACTTTTAGCGACGTTAGCTTAATACGTCGCGATAAATGCATACTATTAGCAACGTTAATTCTAAAACGTCGCGAAAAAGCTATACTTTTGTTGACGAAAATGAAAAAACGTCGGGAAATCCATAACTTTTACCGACGCTAAGTTAAAACGTCGCTAATAATATACACCTTTAGCGACGCTAATTATAAACGTCGGGAAAAATATATTTTTTGCCAACGCTAACTAAAAGCGTCGGGAAAAACACAATTTTTGGCTACGTATTTAACCATGCGTAGGCAATAAACGTCGGGAAAAGTACAATTTGTTATAGTGCCAAAGCTACAGCCATAGAGGAAGCTCATGACCTTACCACTCTAGCTCTCGATGGCCTCATCGGCAAGCTTAAGGTTCATGAGAAGAAGCTCAAAGGAAAGGACAAGGAGGAAGTGCCCCTACGGGAAGTTGAGGAGCCATCACCAAAGATGAAGACCATAGCTCTCAAAGGAGCTAGTGACAACTCCTTATCATCATCGTTGGAGAGTGAAGTTGATTTTTCTAGAGAAGTGGCTCACCTCTCTAGAAGAATTTCTAGACTCATTAAAATGAACAAGAAGTTTAATCCCCGATCTAATAATAAATTTTCTTCACGTGTAGGAAAATGTTTTGAATGCAATGAACCGGGTCATATCGCCAAAGATTGCCCAAAGCTCAAGGAGAAATACATGAAGTACAAGAAGAATAAAGCCATGTATGTCGGATGGAAAGAATCTAAACCAAGTGATTCGGATAGCAATGAAGAATGAGCTAAACTTGCTCTTCATGATCCTAACATTTGCTTCATGGCCTATGAAAAGGAGGTAGTTTTTGACACCAAAAGTGAATCCTTTTATATACAATGTGATCTAGCTACGGCTTTAAAAGAATTGAACGTTGAGTTTAAAAGGATGTCAAAAGAATTTTCTTCCTTTAAAAAGTTACATGCTTCTTGTGATGCCAAACTAGAACAACTACAAACCTCTCTTGCATTAAAAGATGAATTTCTAGGGGATCTTGATTTTGAAAACAAACAATTAAGATCCAAGATTAAAAGACTAGAAATTAAGAGTGGTAGGATTAGACCCACTCATGCTTATGCTAATCATCATCATGATGGTAGAAATAGATTTTATAGATCTTATGCTCCTACACACAAGAGAAATTTTGTGTGCACATATTGCATGAAACGTGGTCATATTTCTACTCATTGTAGGATCAAAGATAATCATGATATTTATGGCATGACATGGGTACCCAAAGGTACTAAGCTTACTAATCACCAAGGACATAAGATTTGGGTACCTAAAATTACTACACCTTCATCTCTTGTAGGGAATATCACGGCAACGACGTAGAGAGATGTGGTACCTTGATAGTGGTTGTTCACATCATATAACGAGCAACAAAGAGCTATTTACAACCCTATCAAGGATTGAAGGAGGTAGCGTCTCCTTCGGTGGTGGAGAGAAAGGTAAAATCATTGGTATTGGATGTATTGGTAAGACACCCTCTCCCGTTATAGAAGATGTTTATTTGGTTAATGGCTTGAATCATAATCTTCTTAGCATTAGCCAATTGAGTGATAAAGGTTTTGATATTTCTTTCAAACCGACAAATGTATTATTAGCTCAAATGGAAAAACTAATTTTGTTGCTAATAGAAAATCTAATGTATACATTTTTAAGATGAATGTGCTATTAGATCAATATGTCAAGTGTCTTGCGGCGGTTGATGAAAACCCTTGGATTTGGCATAAGAGGCTTGGACATGCGAACATGGAATTGATATCCAAATTGTCCAAGAGGAATCTTGTTAAAGGATTACCAAACTTGCATTTCATCAAAGATACAATATGCGAAGATTGTGCTAAAGGTAAACAAACTAAGTCTACCTTTAAATCCATCAATAAGGTATCAACTTCTAAACCCTTGCAATTACTTTATCTTGATTTATTTGGTCCTATACGTGTTACCTCTCTTGGAGGCAAACACTATCTTTTTGTTATCATTGATAATTTTTCTCGTTTTACATGGACCATCTTTCTTGCAAGTAAAGATGAATGTTTTGAAGAATTTTCAAATCATGTTAAAAGAATTGAAAATAAAAAAGATTTGAAAGTTGTTAAAATAAGAAGTGATCATGGTGGTGAATTTCAAAATATCCTTTTCTATGATTTTTGTGCGCATCGTGGTATAACTCATGTGTTTTTCGCTCTAAGAACATCACAACAAAATGGTATTGTTGAACGAAAAAATCAAACCATACAAGAGATGGCACGAACTATGCTAAACTCTTTTGATTTTCCTAAATATTTTTAGGCGGAAGCCGTCAATACGGCTTGCCATGTTTTAAATCGTGTGTTGATTAGACCAAAGCTTAAGAAAACTCCTTATGAATTATTTTATGGCAAAACTCCTTTTATTGGATATTTTCGTATCTTTGGTTGTAAATGTTTTATTTTAAATACAAAAGATCACCATGATAAATTTGATTCTAAAATTAATATTGGCATTTTTCTAGGATATGCACCTCGAAGTAAGGCTTGTAGAGTCTTCAACAAACGAACTCTTGTTGTTGAAGAATCTATAAACGTTATTTTTGATGAGACTAATATTGGTTTACAAGTTGGTTTGCCTAGGAAAGATGATAATGATGTTGAGGGAGGATTAGAATTTTTGCAAATAAATAAAACACCCTCAATAGATGTTCAAAAAGATGGGGAAAGCACAAACAACATTCAAGAGCAAGAACAAGAAGAACTCCTTATAGCATGGAAATTTGCACCAAATTATCCAAAGGAGCAAATAATTGGAAATCCCTCACAAGGGGTTCTAACTCGCTCAAAGGCTTTGAGTGAGTGTAGTAATGTTGCCTTTCTATCTCAATTAGAACCTAAGAAGATAAATGATGCTTTACATGATGAATTTTGGGTTTTAGCTATGCATGATGAACTAAACAATTTTCGAAGAAATGATGTTTGGAAACTAGTTCCTAAACCTAACAATGCTAGTGTAATTGGAACAAAATGGGTTTTTAGAAACAAACTTGATGAACATAGCATTGTTACTAGAAATAAAGCTCGTTTGGTTACCCAAGGATACAATCAAGAGGAGGGCATAGACTATGATGAATCATTTGCACCGGTTACAAGGTTAGAATCTATTAGGATGTTTTTGACATTTGCTAGCTTTAAAGATTTTAAATTATTTTAAATGGATGTTAAAAGTACCTTTTTAAATGATTTTATAGAAGAGGAAGTATATGTTGAGCACCCCCCGATTTTATGGATCATGCTTTTTCTAATTATGTTTACCGGGTTCAAAAAGCCTTATATGGGTTGAAAGAAGCTCCTAGAGCTTGGTATGCTCGCCTCTCTAGTTTTTCTTCTTGAAAATAGTTTTTCTAAAGGGAAAATTGATAATACTCTTTTTGTGAGAAAAAAAATGATTTTATTTTAGTTCAAATATATGTTGATGATATCATTTTCGGTGCTACTAATAAATCTCTTTGCAAGGATTTTTCTAAAGTTATGCAAGATCATTTTGAGATGAGCATGATGGGAGAGCTCATATTCTTTCTCGGGCTCCAAGTCAAGCAAACTAAGGATGGGATATTCATTTCTCAAAGCAAGTATGCTAGAGAATTGGTAAAGAAATTCAATTTGGAGAATTCCAAGCATACACCAACTCCCATGAGTACAAGTGTCAAGCTTGATGCGGATGATAGTGGTGAGGATGTGGACCAAAAACTGTACCGAGGTATGATAGGTAGTCTTCTTTATCTCACCGCTAGTAGACCCGATATCATGTTTAGTATGTGTGCATGTGCACGTTTTCAAGCTTCTCCTAAAGCATCTCATTTGATTGCCATTAAGAGAATTATTAAATATGTTCATGGAACAATTGATCTTGGTTTGTTTTATCCAAAGAGCACCTCTTTTGATTTATATGATTTTTGTGATGCCGACTTTGCCAGATGTAAGGTAGATCGCAAGAGTACGAGTGGAACATACCAATTCTTGGGAAATTATCTTGTTTCTTAGGCTTCTAAGAAACAAAATTATGTTACATTGTCCACTACGGAAGCGGAATACATTGCCGCCGGCTTATGTTGTGCCCAAGTTTTGTGGATGAAACAAAGCTTAGTTCACTATGATTTAAATTTTTAAAATATAAAAATCTTTTGTGATAACACTAGTGCTATCAATATTTAAAAAAATTCGGTTTTGCATTCTAGAACCAAGCATATTGATGTGCGTCATCATTTCTTACGCGATCATGTAAAGAGACAAAATGTATCCCTTGTGTTCGTTGACACAAAATCTCAATTAGCGGATATCTTTACCAAGCCTCTTGGTGAAGATGATTTTTGTCGCATAAGAAATAGTTTGGGCTTATGCATTATGTGAAAGATCTATTTGCTTTCTTGATTAGCCGCATTTCACATGCATTTTTGTTTATATATTTTTACCCTATTTTGATGGTGACAAAGGGGGGAGAGAAATCTCCTCATTTGTGCACATAGTAAAGGGGAGCTCATAGATAGGGGAAGCTACTATCTATAAGCTATATTTATTTTGCTCCTATATAATGGTTGGTTGTCATCATCAAAAAGGGGGAGATTGTTAGCCCTCTTGTTTTGATGATGTTTTACAACCACCATTATCGGTACTAATTGATTGTTGAGTGATAATATAGTTAATATATATATCAAGCATGTTAGTGCCATACATGGAGGATTGGATGGAATATGAGCTACAACGATGATATCCAAAGGAGGAGGAGGCATAGTGATGAAGCAACGTTTATTCAAGAACACCAAATGCAATAAAAAGATTCATCAAACTCAAGCTATATCAAGACTCAAAGAATTGTATTCTATGTGAGCATATTAGCTAGTTTTTATTTTCTCTCTAGTGCTAGAATGTAGGCAAGTAGTTTACATTTCATTTGAAGCTATTGGGATATCACACACACGTTTTCATACTTATAGATTAAGCGTTTTCATAAAATATCATTTTTCACAAGTATGAGGATCTATTAGTAAAATTAATTTTCCAAATAATTTTTTTTAGTGTTAAAAATATTTTACAAAGTTTTACAAATTTTGGAAGTCAATTAAATATTTTACAGATTTTTTAAGAGAGTCAAAAATAGTATTTGCATGTGTATCAGTTTCTGGTCGACCGTCACGGTCGACCGCGCCTGAGTTCTTTTCTGAATGGGCAGCAGAAACTTTCGTGGTCGACCGTCACGGTCGACCGTGAGCTCGAAAATTCTCACGGTCGACCGCCACGGTCGACCGCAGAAGTCTCTGGAAATTTTTTAAGTTTCAAAGCTGGCTCGCGGTCGACCGTGAGAATTGTACGGTCGACCGCTGCTTATTCAAACGGTCTTTTGGGTACAGATTTCAGCGCTGATTTTTCCAGGATTTGGGGGATTAGGGTGTGGGTTTAAACAGCTGCATTTTCTCCTATTTAAACCCCCTATACTCCTTCTTCCTCAAGTGTCCCTAGCTTTTGAAAAACCAGAGATCTGTTTTTACTGAGAGCCAAAATTTTCTAACCTGATTTTCTCTGTTTTTAGTTTCACTTCCCAGCTTCAGTGTAATCTTTCTCCTTGCCATAGGGACATTGTAAGGAGAGAGTTTTTACACCATTATTACTGTTGAGAGCTTGATCTTGTGAAGATCAACTATGTGGGCGTGTGATCTTGTGGTGATCAACTGTGTAGTTGTGAGATCTTGTGGAGATTGTTGTGTAGAAGAAGTTTCGGCTTCCAAACCGGGTTGTATAGTGGATTCTCCTCGAGAGTGGGGAGCGGGAACGTATGTCAGCGGGCGGAACCTCGTTAACACATCGCGCGTTACTTGGATAACGATTTCTCACTCTATCTCCTTTACAGTTGTTGTTCATTATTGAGGTGTATTGCTTGCCTTATTTTTATTGCACAATTATAGCCTTAAGACCCTAATCACCCCACTCTAGGGTCCAACAGGTGATATACCCTATAGGTGTGATCAAGGGAGCATACAGATTATGAGATGCTTCGGATTTTCGGGTGTACCACCTATTATCATGTCAACGAGGGAATGCTTGACGTGAGGGCCAAGAAGACTATATTTTTGGGATATGCAAAGGGTGTAAAAGGCTACCGTCTTTGGTGTACAAAAGATTTGAAGTTCATGATCAGCAGGGGTGTTACCTTTGATGAGAAATCCATAATTGCTAAGGCGCCCAAGGATGATGGTGTTAGGACTATTGGGACTTTAAAGTCCTAGGTTATTAAGATAGAACTTAAAGAGCAACTAGGTTCTAGTCATGTTCAAGTGAAAAATAAGATAGATAATGAGCTTAAGCAAGAGGGGGTTCAGCAGGAGAATACACAAGCACTACAATAACAACAGCTCGAGGATAGTTTAGCTTCCACCAGGCCAAGGCGAGCATACAAACAGGTACTGAAGCTGGGGGTTGATCAACCCCTAAAGCACTATGGGCAGGTTAATTTGGTGGAATACACACTCTCGGTGGAGGATGATGAGCCCGTCTCCTTCAAGGAAGCTATTCAGAATAGAGATAGTGAGACTTGGTTGGCTATGATGGAGGAGGAGATGGAATCTCTTTGAAAGAACCAAACATAGGAGGTGGTCCCATTGCTTATAGGAAGAAAATGTATTGGTTGTAAGTGGGTGTATAATTGAAAGGAGGATACTTCAGAGCTCGGTGTTATAACGTACAAGGCGAGGCTAGTGGCTAAAGGGTTTGCACAAAGAGAGGGTATGAATTACAATGAGATATTTTCTTCGGTGGTGAAACACACTTCTATTCAGGTGCTATTGAGTATTGTTGCTCATAGTGATCTTGAGCTAGAACAACTTGATGTAAAGACAACCTTCTTCCATGGAGACTTGGATGAAGAGATTTAAATGCATCAACCTGAGGGCTACAAGGTTAAGAATAAGGAGAATCATATGTGTCGCTTGAAGAAGTTACTCTATAGACTGAAGTAATCTCCTCGGCAGTGGTACAAGCGATTTGACTCCTTCATGCTGAAGCGTGGGTTTTTCCAAAACGATTATGATTATTGTGTTTACAGTCAGAAGCTTCGTGGAGGTGATTATATCTATCTTCTTTTGTATATGGATGACATACTTATTACTTCTAAGAGTAGGGTGGAGATTGATAGGTTGAAATCTCAACTTGGTAAAGAGTTTGAGATTAAGGGCATGAGCGCTGTAAGGAAAATACTGGGTATGGAGATTAGAAGAGAGCGGGTGAATCGGTGATTGTTCTTGAGTCAGAAGGGCTACATAGAGCGGGTTATCACAAGTTTCGGGATGCAAAGTGCTAAGTCGGTGGTGACTCCATTGGCTCCATACTTTAGGCTTTCAGGTAAACAATCACCCACTATAACGGAAGAGAAGACACACATGGAGCGTGTTCCTTATGCTAGTGTAGTTAGCAGTTTGATGTACACCATGATGTGTACACGCACAAATATTTTTCATAGGCGGTCAGTGTGGTCAGCAGATTCATAGTAAATCCAAGAAGGACATATTGGGAAGCGATAAAATGGGTCCTTAGGTACTTGAAGGGTGCTGTTGATACGGGGTTGTGTTTTGGTGGAGATACATGTCAGATTGATAGGTTTGTTGACTCTGATTATGCGGGCGATCTAGATAGACGGCGATCTACTACTGGTTATGTATTCAGGATACATGGGGCTCCAGTTAGTTGGCGATCGATGTTGCAGGCTACAGTAACACTTCCTACTACAGAGGCCGAGTATATGACCATGACGGAGGGAGTGAAGGAAGCATTGTGGTTGTGGGGTCTTCTAGACGATTTGAGGGTTGAACAAGAGAATGTGAACTTGTGGTGCGATAGTCAGAGTGAGATTCACTTGACGAAGAATCAAGTTCATCATGCTCGTACTAAGCATATCGATGTCAGGTATCATTTCATGCAGGATGTCATAGAGGAAGGTGATATTTCTCTCATGAAGGTGCATACGAATGAGAATCCCATGGAGATGTTAACCAAGGTGGTCACAGGTGGTAAGTTTGAGCATTGCTTGGACTTACTTTATATCAGCCGGTGTTGAACCGCCCAAGAGGGCATGGCCCTTCGGGGCGGTGATGGGGTGAGGTGGAGACTATATGGAGAACAAAATCTGAACTATGGTTAGCTTGATCCCGGTAAAGGGTACGTAGGCAGTCACGATATAGTGGCGTAGCTGGTTTGGTCTGGTTTGGTGTTTCAGATCTCTCTAGTGATGTTCGCGGTTTTCGTCTAGTGTTCGTCCAAAATTTGAGGTTTATCAAATGATATACGAGGTGGAGAATTTTGAACATGGGGGCTATACCCACGTGCACGGAGGTAGCCCATGTGCGGGTGCGGCCCACCTAAGTCATCAATCCTATAAATACGTGGTTCGGCTAGGGTTTTTTACATGAGAAAAAAAATAGCAGAGGGTAGTCGGCTGTAGGAGAAAAAAAGGGTTTTTGGCGGCTGTTTAGAGGTGAAAAATAGAGGTTTTTCAGATCTAAAAGAGAGATCTTGAGGAGAGAAAAAAAGAGAGTTTGGAGAGATTTTACAAGAGAGATGTTAATTTTTTAGGTAAAAATCATAGCTTTATCTTTGGGACGAGCTTGTGGGTTGTACAAGTCATTGGTGTTCTCCTTCATAGTGGAATCTCTCCTCCCCCTTTCTCGTGGACGTAGGCAAGTTTGTCGAACCATGTAAATATCGTGTTTTTACTGTTTTCTAGGTGTTGGCTATTGCTTATAGGTTCCCTTGACAAGTTAGTCCTAGAACTGATGAGAGAAAGAGTGTATATTTCACTTTGTTGAGATATTTCACTTTCTATTCTTGTTTCCTTTCTGAAACAGAAATATAGAGGTTGACTTGAGCTTTTATGAAAATAAAAGCCAGGACTTTCTCTCGAGTTATATCGCTTCCGCGGCGTGAGGGCGTGACTCTACGGCCAACAAT
>BQKN01065367.1:326456-338935 GCA_022839385.1 Asparagus kiusianus
ATATATATATATATATATATATATTACATAAATATTTTTATTTAGTTATAATGAGAAATAGTTTTAAAGAATAATTTTGGAAAAAAATATTTATTATTTATGATAGCATAACTGATCGTCGTAGAGCGCGATATTTCATATGCAAAACGATATCGGTTTCCAGTTTTCTTTTTATCGTATTATTATATTAGAGGATATTTAATTACGGTCAGCTTGCATGAGAAGTTTGGACACCTAGTAGTAAGTTATCAATGAAACCTATTTATGTGTGCATTCATACTGTGGTAGACTATTCATGTATTCCATGTTTTAATGTAGTGACTATTCATGCGTTACAAACTTGTTTACTCATGTTCGACATGTCATGTTGTTATTATATAGAATTACTTTTATTTATTGCCTCTTGTTGTGATTAAGAACCTTAGTAGTTCATGACTTAGTAGCCTCGTACGTCATGAACAAACTTAGTGACATGTGTGAGTGTGTTGACTGAGTTTAGGTGGTGAACCCGAGTTTCAATTAGGATTATGGTTGAGTTAGAAAAGTGAGAAGAGTTGGGATGGGGAAGTTATGGTTCATATAATCGGATAAGGCCGTTGATATATCTTCCAGGCTTGTACCAATGAATCAGTGTCGTGTGATGCCCCAGGGTTCACACAAGGCTACAGTCCAAGGTGAAATCCAGATTGTCAAACCTGTCAAGCACCAAACACCATACTACGACATGTTTTACCATCACAATCACTATCTCTCTAGTGAAAACAATAAATAGACGAAGGTACAGAAAGGCAAAATAGAAATAGAACGACATCGAATGTACACAGAAGAAGCATATGAAATATCAATAATGAGCCCAACTGGGATGAAATAGATATATCTCTGAATCTGAATTGAATTTTAAATACAATGAGTCAAATAAATAAAGTCTCACAATAGCTCTCAACTCTATGAAACAAAATACCAATCTAGAGTTTGAAAATAATCAACTACATGTGGAGTTCTGCAATAACTACAAAATATGATAAGTAGCTAAACAGTTAACTAAGATGTCCCATCAACCTGTGACTCTCCATGCACCAGACTCGTTGCCTGAAAGAGGGGAAACAACGAGCGTCAAAGCGCTAGCGAGATCATCACTACCTCTCCCTAGGGGAAGGGATAGGAGTATATAAGAAAATAGAGTCAGTACATACATATATCAAATCATTCATATAACTCTCTATGAAGGAAAAACAAATAATTAATGATAAATACTCCAATCTCCAACATAAAGAATAATCATCTCATCTCTAACTACATCCGAGTAATCTGCTCCAATATAAGAGGATACCAACTAAGCTAAAACAAGTATATCTGCCGTTCATAACTAGTGTGCCAAAAATCTCAAAGTAAATACCCTACTCGCGGATAAACTCTCATGAAAGTAAAGCTTACAACTGACCAATTATCTATATGTACATCATCTCGTATTATAGCGATACTTTTGTAAGGCTCTTTACTCAATCGCTCTGCGACAATAGGGTTTATTATTTTTCTATTTCGGATACATGTAATAACAATACTATTGTAATACTCTTACTCAATCATTCTGCGATAAATATGTTTTATTATTTTCCTATTCCGGATACATGTAATAACGATACTATTGTAATACTCTTACTCAATCGTTCTGCGGCAAATAGGTTTCATCTCCCTATTTTCGGATACAAATAGAACATCATTATTCATATGTGTTTATCAATTTAACTCGTGTCGAAAGTGTGTCAATCTAACACAACCTAGCATACATGCACCAATCTCAGTGTGCGTGTCCACATCTGAAGTTCACCATCTTTCCAGGTGTTTATCAAGTCTTAACATTGTAGTTAATCATCACAAAGTCGAGAGGAACACTCGAAAACCCAAAATCCAACTCAACTGAACATGCACAGCCAAAACAAACTGGCGGTCGACCATGGCGGTAGACCGCGACGGGCTCCAGAGGCTAACCTAGCCTCTGTCCTGCACGCGGTCGACCGTAGCGGTCGACCGTGGCGGTCGACCGTGGATCCTGATTTTCAGATTCTAAATTCTTGGTGTATGTCGTATTCATGTCGTGTTTTTGTGATTCAAACATGATTAAACCCTCATAATCTTGCATACAAAGATGTTATTGTAGATAGAAATATCTGGAAAAAAAATTATATATATAACCATGATTTTATGCATTAGATTCATATTCAAAACTTCAAAACATGCATAAAAGCTCAAAACAACGAATCAAACTTCTTTCTTTAGATTAACCACATTTTAAAATCATCATCATATCTAAATCACATCTGTAAAAAATGTTCTCAACCCTTTTAGCATGAAAAGACCTAATCTTTATACATATAAGAGTTGTCTTTTATACATAATCTATTCGTTTAGTCTCTACAAAACATGTTTAAATCTCTTTAAAAACATTTTAAAAACTGGTAGAGGGATTAGTAAAGATGATACTCACCTGGGGTTGTAGGAAAACCTTTTAGAAGCAACATCGAAAGAGATCTCCACTCCAAAAGCCAAAAATCAACAAAAATCCACTTGAAAGCCTCCAATCTTCTCCAAGAAATCAAACTAGGGTTTGGGGGATTTGGTGGCTGTTAGGGTTTTAAAATACTAAAATAGTACTGAAAATTTCGTGAATACATGTTATATATAGTAGAAAAACGGGTATGGGCCTGAAAATACCCGAAACCAACCCGAACCAGGAAACCTGATCTGACTAGGAAAATATCTCTTTGGTATTTTGACTGTAACTTTCTCATCCGACCTCAGAATGATGTGATATAAGACTTGTTAGAAAGATAAAGAAGAGACCTACAACTTTGATTTTTTACACTTTTCCAAATTTTAACTGTATCGATATGTAAAACTTAAAAACTCATAACTAGTTATTATTCCCAGATTTTCACTCTTTTGGCCTTTGTGCATGTTTTATGCATTTGCACTCATATTTTCATAACTATACATTAAATTGATCTCAAATCAATTCTTATCATATCCAAACATTAAAATATATTATTTTTTATTATATAACATATTTATCATTATTTATCATAAAATATTCAAATTTACGGGGTTTTACATATCGCCACTGGGGTTGGTTTGTTGGGTCAAAGTAGATCGGTGTCGCTACTTTGGTCCGTGAGTTTAATATTCACCTGAGTTTAGCTTTAGTCCGGACCAGGCTAAAAACGGATTGCGTGTAGTCCTTTGACCGAGTTTGTGTAGCGGTATTGGATGCACGTAGGGGATGTGTGAACAATCAGTTATCCGATGATATGAGCATTGACTCTGTGTGAGATATAAACCAGTGACCTGTTATAGGATGACTAGTTACATGACCTTGTTATCTGAATGATCTATGGATTATTGTGAGATGTAGGCCAGTTGTATTTCTTTTTATACATAGATCGGTGTTAATATTTAATTATCTATAATTTGAGACATATGGTATATACATAAGGGCTTTCTTGTTTGGATTATTTCGCCCGTCGTACTACGCCTCTTGTTGTAGATTTTTAAGTATTAATTCCATCTAGTTATATGATATTGTTACTTGGATGATTATTCTAATGGCTAACTGCATGATCTTGTTACTTGGTTGATTTTTTGGGATTCTTTACCTATTATATACTATTGGTGGATTTCATCTAGTTCTTAGTATCTAGCTACATGCTTCTATTTATTATTACTATTTTTGCCTTGGTCATTCAATCATTCCTATTTCTCCCTTGTGGGATCTTACCGTGTGCCATGCATGCTGACGTACACCTATTTTCTCTGGTGTACATCAGATTTAGGAGATAGTCAGCCTCAGTTCGGAATCGTACAGGAGCCAGAGGATTCTCAGTAGGAGTGCCTTGCAGATGGAGTAGAAGAACAAGATGAAGCGTAGTAGTTTTCTTCTGTAGTAGTTGTGGAACATTAGAACTCTTTATCATATTTTTCTTTAGTTTGATGATGGATTTTCGCATTTTTAGTAGTACTTCTTTATATTATGGACTATGTATTTTATTCCTAGTTGGACCGTTTTTGTAATAAGGGTATGTTTGACCCATATTTTATGTCTAGGATGACCTGCTTGATGATATGTTTATTTCTTATTCTGGGTTGTCTTTATATTCTTGCTATTATGATCAGGGACCTGTGATTGAGATTTATGTATTTGACGCTTAGCGTATTAGATTGAGAAGAAAAGTAGAAAAGAAAAAAATGATAGTATATATTTTTTCTCAATCTAATATATCGCGGGCTTGTTCATGTTCCAATTCCCCTATATTTTGGGAAGTGGGACGTGACAATATGTGTACTCTTTTTTCATCATCGCTTGAACTACTCTCCGAATCCTTCCAAGAAGTCATTTAGAATTTATGCCCTTCCCTTTATAGTCTTTTTTATTTAGTGGGCAATTCTTCTTCAGGTGGTTGCGTTTCCTACATCGAAAATAAATTAATTCAGTATCAAAATTACTAGAACTATATTTATTGACATTGCTTATACAGTGATCTCGTTTGTTTTCCAAGAATTTTTGACCATTCTTTAACTTAAGAAAATATTTGTATCCTTTAACAATTTTATCATCATCTTCAGAAGTCGAGCTTGACTCTATTTTCTTCTTTCATCGAGATTTCTCCTTTTTTGCTCTAAAGATTAAGGACTTCTTTTTTTAATCTTCCTATGAGGCATCTTCTCTATCTTTCAGTCAGACATCATAAGTGATGAGATTGCCTACAAGATCATCAAGAGTAAGTTTAGAAAAATTTTAAACTTCTTCTCTTGTCATTACCTTTCGGTCCCAATCCCTAGATAGAAGACGCAATATTCTTTTACATAGCTCCTTGTTGTTGTACTCCTTCCCTAAAGATTTTAATTTTTTCATGATATTAGTGAATCGCGTTAGTATCTCCTGAATGCTTTCTGAGACCATTATCTTGAAATTCTCATATGTGCTTGTCAACTTTGCCAGCTTTGCCTCCTTAACCTGTGAAGTTCCTTTATGAGTGACTTCAAGTGTCTTCCAATTTTCCTACACTGTAGAACATTTAGAAACATTTAAATTCTTTAGCACTAAGAGCATAGTATAAAGCATTCATATCTTTTGAATTATTTGAGTAAAGTTGTTTATGCTGTGGAGTCCATGTATCCTTGATCAAAACAACTGTTTCTCCCTCTCTCTCAGTAGTGGGTTCCATATACCCATATTCTACACTCTCCCAAACATCTAAACTAGTAGAAAAAAGAAAAAAATTTCATACATGTTTTCAAATTTGTGTGATTAGTTCTATCAAAAAGTGAGGGTTGGTTGACAGCTTGTCCTAGCGGTTGTAAGACTTTACATCTCTACATTAGGTTGTAATGCCTAAAGATGGGTAACGAGGCTCTAATATCACTTATTGAAAACAGGATGCAAGCCTAGAAGATGGTGAATAGGGTTGCTATAAAATTTTTGGATAAACAAAGTATATGCAGCAAAAAATAAAAAGCGACGAGCAACTAACACAAGAACACACAAGATGTTTATAGTGGTTCGGATCAAAATCCTAAAATTACCCTAGAGGGGGGTGAATAGGGTATTTTCTAATCTAATCTAATATTAATACCAAATTAAAACTTATTAATAATTATCCTAGCAATTATGATATACAATAATTATATGGAAGGATATGTAATTAAAACAAGGGTGATATAAATATGAGACAATGAAGATATAGAAGGTAATAAACAATGAGCACAAATAATACGCCAAGGCAAATGCAAACACACAATATGATCAGGGAGTTCAGTCACCCTCGACCTACGTCTTCGCTCCTCACTCACGAGGAGAATCTCCACTATCACAACCGATTTTCAACTTTCACCAAAAATGTTTACAAGACACACAATAGGCTTTCTAGCTCACCGAAAACTTTTACAACTCACATAATTTCAATCACACAATACACCCTCTAAGGATTGGCCTAGTCCGTGTTGACTTTCTTAAGTGCTCGGATTTACTATCTCTCTGTAGGCTTTACTACCGACGCTACTCCTCTTGGAATCGACCCCGTCTCTCACCACACACTCCTCTCGGTGTCCTTGTCTATTACAATGTGATCTCAACAATAAAAGCTCAAGTACAAATAATTTCATTCTCTAACAAGAAGAGAACTCAATTAAACTTACTCTCAACTAGTCACTCACCACAACCCAAGTATATAATGTATAAAATGCTAGAAGCTCAACAGGTGGTGTGTGTGATTAATGAGCAATAACCAAAACTAAACTCAATTATGAAATCTAACTTAATAAAATGATTAATCACCAAATATATAAATGTAAAGCTAGAAATTACATTTAGAGAAAACTTCTCTGATAAAACAAGAGTGAGAAAGATGAGAGATTGAAGCTCAAACAATAGATGAAAAGGTCTCCTCCTCTTGTGAAACTTTCTTCACATAAACACTTGTAGATACACACATAAAACAAACTTGAAACCCTTGTAAACTTGTTTTTAAAACTATCTTAGTTAGTTCAGAAGTTAGAGGGAATGAGGTATATATAGGTTCACAAAATAAATCCTAAAAACCAAGAAAATCCAAGCAAAAAGATAAAAAACCCAAAAATCACACAATCTAAAAACTAGTCATTACAGTGCCATCAGTCGACTGATACTATTCATCAGTCAACTGATGAGCTGACCGTTACAGGCTGCTCATCCGCTATCGATCGACTGATGGTTCATCAGTCGACTAAGCAGAAACAAAATGCATATTCCAACGCATTATCAGTCGACTGATAACAATCATGAGTCGACTAATAACGTGCACATGGGTTTTTTGAACAATAAAAATAAACTTTGAACCCTCTTTAAAAATATCAAATAAATTCCCAAAAATATAAATTTGAGAACATGTTTTTAAACATAAAAATGAACATGTTACAAAAGAAAATTTTGAAATATCACTTCCCATTTGTGAAATCTCTTTGTTTTGCAAAAACTCACAAATACGTGTGTATATAAAAAACTTGATTTTTGACTTTTGACTTAAACCAAATTATGAAATCTTTTTAATTGATTTATAGATTTAATAAAACATGTATACAAAGATTATTTTGTCCATAAACCAATAACACAATATTTCCATAAAATACTCAAATTGTGATAAAATCAATGAATGTGTGTGTATATAATATGAGATTGAAGTATTTACACACAATATATAAATCCTAAACTAATATATCCAAGAGTTGCATATTAAGCTTGTTCTTGAATCTTTGACTTGATTTGTATTGGTTTTATTTTAGATATCGTCGACTTGGATATATGATAAACACAAAAACACTAGAAACACACAGTTATAAATCGTTTGTTAAATCATCAAAACAAGATTAGATAGTAGGCTCATAAACATGAGTCCTAACAAATCCTACGCCCACTCTTTTTTCTTGCGAAAGGCCTTCTTCACTATGATCAGAGTTATCCGTGAATCATAACCGGATTCAATAGGATTTACAAACAAGACCTTGAAATCTACCCAAAACCGCTTGAGATATCCAACTCTTCACAATAACTAGAAGATACCTGGCCCATGGTAGCCACATTCAATTACCCTACCTTGAGCACGCCAACACTCAATTACCCCGTCTTAAGTACGGCATCAAAATCACAAGTTTGAATTATAAAATTATTCTTAAAAATTATTAAAACACAATTGAAAAGATCTTACAGCCCCTTAAATAAATCAATTTCCAAAATGATGATGTTGAAGATCCGTGAAGAAGTAATATTGTAGATGAACACAAAAGGCACTCCTCCTTGTTGCTGAAATGATCTCTCGATGTAGAATGTGATGAGAATAAGTTGAACAAGTATCAGGAAATCAAATTCTAACACTCAATCTCTCACTAACCCTAGAATTTGATCTGTCAAACTTAAGCAAATATCTTCTCTATTTCTTGTTGTTAATCTCTTTACCAATCCCTCCTTAAGTTATCCTTAATTGCATTGGAAAGATGTTTTCTAATTAGGATTGAAATAAGAGATCAAATCTGTGATCAAATGGCTGAAATTGAATCTAGAAATCTGGCAAAACATGTCCTAACCATCAATGGTTAAATGCAATCATTGATGGTTGACGCCTATCATCGATAGTTCCCTATAGTCCATCGATTGTTCAAGTTTTAGTTTTTGGAATTCACATATTATTTACTGTAGTTTGTCAATTATTGAATGGATCATCGATGGTCGACTATAGTCCATTGATTATTTGCTTTCTCGTTTTCAGAAAATATAGATTATTGACTGTAGTCCATCGATGACCTATGGACCATCGATGGTTGCCTCGTGACCATCGATGGCTAATAGCTGAAATTAAGTGTTCGTGTTGATTTTTGTATCGTTTTGAGCTGAAACTTTTTTGTACATGTTTATTCCTGAAATATATTATCTCATAAACTTATTAGTGCCAAATGAGAGTTGTTATTGTTCAAGCAAGAGATATTGCACGAACACCGTTCTCCCAGAACAAAGTTTAACACAAAAGTGTCATGTAGAGACAAAAGACATATCATAATTTATAAATTTTGTTGTATGTCAAGAGCATAGAACTGAGCCTGCAATACAACCTCCAAGGTAGACACAGTCAGACCCTTTCTCGTTCATGGAAATTTAGTTAATTACAATAAGAATTAGACAACGCATGGCTCAGGAGAGTTTAGCAACTAAGCTTTAGACTAATGCTGTAGATCTGGGCATAAACTAAAATTTTGTGATACCTTTTGTGTAGTAGGATGGTACACAAAGAAGTAGCTCCGAGTTCTGGAATTGGAGAACATTGTGCTGCAATGGGATAATATGCACAGGCAATAAAGAGGGATGAAGTCCTTGCAAAATGGACGGATAATTTGTGCTAGAGTCAGGAGAGAGCGAGATTGGGGATTGACAAAAGCAAGGTTGAACCTTGTTGGTATCAAGATCAGTTTGCAATGGCCTGCAGTGTAACCTATAATGTGCATGATTCTGCATAGGGCTTGTTTAGACAAACAAAAAGGATTCATGTCAATAAGAGCTCTGCTCTACTTTGTAGTTTCTTTGTACATACGCTTATAATTAGTACTTGAGTTTTCACAAGGAATTATGTAGTTTATTTAGTTGCTTACATTTCCACCTTCCACATAAAATTTTCTTGCTAACTCGGTATTGAAAGCATATATGGAATAATGTAACTGGGATTTAGGGAGCTCATTATTCGTAATGATCTATGTGTCATATTATTACGTACCAGAGGAGTTCTGGATGGAACTGAACCTGTATTTTCCTGAAACATATCACAAACAGCCACAAATGTTGAGGCGCTGCTGTTCCATGTCAGGGTCAGTTTCGTCAGAAATACTTACTCAATTTTGAGTGATGTACTATCATTGGTGTGGCATCCAAAGTTCACATTGGATATGAAGATGCGGATATAGGTAATGCTTAGAATGCTTGTTTTTCAGTGTTTCTAATGTTTCATCACCATGTATTTTTCAAGTCCTTTAAATTGGTTTGATGTGAGGGTATGTCAATCGGGTACTTTTAATCTGAAGTCCTACCTGTAGTGTACCCAAACTCCTCAGACATTCCTGGCATATGATGCATATATTTATTCAGGCATGTACGCAATTATACAATATTTGTTTTAATTTAAAACTCTAGTCATACATTTTTTTTGACATATATCCTACACTTCATATCCACTTTTTGAATTCATTGGATATAGGTTAGGTTCCGAATTATGATTTTTAGGGCCGTTTGTTATCTAGTTCAAAAACTAGTGATTTTCTAATTTATGTTGGAAAAAAGAGGAGAAAACAAGAATATAAGTTTTATTAAAGAAAATGTTTCATTTACTCATGTCATGCTAACAGAGAGAATGACCAAATATATAGGCCTTACACCAACTTAAACTCCTAGAAATCAGTAACAAACATTTCAAAAAACACATGACAATTGACTAAGTAAACAACTAAACCACTACTAACATACTATCCTAAAAAAGGGAAACAACCTAATAGCTAATTTTGAATCATTTATTCAACATTCCCCCTTGATTCAAAATTTCTTGTCATTCCTCTTGAATCTTCATAGAGCACTTCTCTCCATAATTTTGTAAAGCACTTCTCTTCACTTTGTGATGCACTTCTCATCTCTATCTTGTTGATGCACATAATTACCAATATTCTCTTAAAGAAGCACATCTCTTCACAAATATTGATAGAGTACTTGTCTCAATCTCTCCATGGTGCACATCTGACCATGATTCCTAGAATAAAAATTCTTCTTCAACTGCTTGTGCCATGTTTGCTTGTTCTTCACCATTATATCGGCAATATTTTTGGATATGACCAAATCTCTTGCATTTTGACATTGAGGTTTTTCTTTATGTCAACAATCATTCTCCTCATGGCCAAGTTTCTTACAATGGTTGCATTGGACGCCTTTGCCTTTCCCTTTTGAAGATGAAGTCTTGGCTAATAAGGCTTCTTCAATTTTTTCACCATTTTCTTTCTCCCTCTTTGATCTCCTTTTGTCTACAGCACTGAGGGCATTGACTAAATCCAATAGAGTTATTTTGGATAGGTCTTTAGAATCTTCAAGTGAGGAAAATTTGGACTCATACCTTTCGGGAACATTCACTAAAATCTTATCAACCACTCTTTCATTTGAAAATATTTCACCAAGCAATCTAATTTGATTGACAATAGCCATAACCTTACCGATATACTCTTTGATGGTCTCACATTTCTTCATCTTTTGCATCTCAAATTCCCTTTTGAGATTCAGAACTTGCATCAATTTTGTTTGATCGTTACCCTCGAACTCTTCCTTTAGCATCTATCACGCCTCCTTAGGTGATTCACAAGTCATTATACTTGTGAAGATTCTGTCCGACATGGCTGAATGAATACAAGAGATGGCTTTTAGCTTCTTTGCTTTTTCTTCGTTGTGCTTCTTGATTTGGTTTAGGGTTGGATTTTGAGGAACAGGGGTCGGCTCATAGTCACTCTCAACAGCCTCCCATAAACTCAAAGCTTTTAAATGAGATTTCATCTTGATAGCCCAAGATTGATAATTGTCTCCATTGAGGATGGGGTATGGAAGTGAAAAATTGTTGGATGCCATTAAAAAACAAAGGTTGATCACTCTATATATTTTTTAAATCCTCACAAACCCAAGAAAACTGGAGTTCTGATACCATGTTGATAAAAAGAGGAGAAAACAAGAATATATGTTTTATTAAAGCAAATATTTCATTTACTCATGTCATGCTATATAGGCCTTACACCAACTTAAACTCCTAGAAATCAGTAACAAACAATTCAAAAAACACATGATAATTGACTAAGTAAACAACTAAACCACTACTAACATACTATCCTAAAAAATAGGAAACAACCTAATAACTAATTTTGAATCAGTTATTCAACAATTTATAACCCACAAAATAATGTTATAGCAATTTTAGTTCTCATCCTCATTCTCATATAAATTATCAATTATAATTTATTATATATGTGTATAAAAATATTTATATAGCCGTGTTTCCGTACCCTACCTTTTACAAATTTGTCGTATTCTGTACCCATACCCTTAGCCATGCAACATATATTGAAGTGAGGTAATACACTACTGAAGTGATACACCATCAAGCTTGTGTTGATTGGTTCTTGTGAGTTAAAAAAGTTTACATGTAATAAATTAATTTATTTGTGAGTTATCTTTTGTGCGTGCATGGGCGCTCGTTCTTTGGGAATTGGGAAGAGGGGAAGGTCGGTCACGTGTATATTTTGTTTCATCCCACAAATTCACGGAAGGAGAGCAATTGTTGAACAAGAAGAAGGAAGGGTGGGGGATTATTACTAGTTGAAACTGAAAGTCAAGATACGAACTTCTATAATCTAAAATTTTTATATCCATTAGATCTCAAATGTGTAAAATATACAAGACATGATCCAGAGAAATAATACAGCTTTTACGACCATCTTCTCGAAATGTTTTGTCTTTTTTATGTTTTCCCCTTTTGAGTTCAGTGTCATAGCTTGTTTTGTCGCTTACGTCGCCTTACGGCTTAAGGTGCTGGATAGCTAAGGTCCCCTAGCATTGTTATGATTTTAGTAAGAGGATGGGGACTGGTGTAAACAAAGTTTAAACTTACAGAATTTTATATAGAAAAACGTCGTAGTGTTTTTTTTTTTTTTTCTTCAGTACATATCGGTCGGTTGAGCACTGTCGAAGAAACAGGCCTGCGCACTATTTTCATGCTTACATTGATAGAGTGAGGGGATATGCGGTTTTCCAAATCTTTTACATTCACTCAAAACAATTGAACGAGCTATAGTTTGCAGAGTCAGGAGCAGGAGGGAGTCAATTATGGTGATACCTTCATACTTTTTGGTTCTTCTACTTACTGCTTTTACTTCACAAGCTAACATAT
>BQKN01065367.1:348935-364874 GCA_022839385.1 Asparagus kiusianus
CCCCCCCCCCCCTGACGCTAACTATACATATTATACATGCCTAGCTTGTTACCAATAAAATTCACTCGTGTTCTCCCAAGTGCTTAGTGAGAATATCTACAAGTTGATGATCTGATGGTATGTGTTTAGCTCTAATGATTCTCTTCTCCATCTTCTTATGAATCAAGTGGCAATCAATCTCTATGTGGTTTGTCCTCTCATGAAACACTGGGTTCTCAGCTATGTAAATAGCAACATTGTTATCTCCATACAAGCTCATGGGACACTCCGGAGGATAACCAATCTCTGTTAGTATATCTCTAGTCCAGATCAGCTCTCAAGTCAAATTTGCCAAGACTCGATACTCAAATTCACCTCTAGATCGAGAGACTATATACTTTGTTTCTTACTCTTAAATGATATTAGATTTCCTCCAAGAAGCACACAATACCCAGTAGATTATGGCTTATTGGTGCTGAAGTGCTTAAGTTTAAGCCGGAACAGAAGACTGTATCCACCAATATGATATTGGTCCAGTTCGAGGATCTCCCACCTGTTGTAGCTCCCAATGGTGTCGTCCCTATTCCTAAGGGAAAACTACACCTGAAAAACACTGACCCGCATGGTCAGAAAGACAAAGGATTGATACCCTTGGCTACTCCGAAAGGAGAAACAATGTGGGTCCATCCCGACTTGCTTAGTGACCAGCAGTGGACAAGTGTGTCAGGGAAGAAGAAGAGAAACAAGGCTAAGTCTTCTAATATGATTAGACCTTCTCTGAATGAAGATGACACTCATCTCATCCCTCTTACCGACTCAGAGGAAGAGAAGAATGCTCTTGCAGCCGAGTAAGAAGCTAACCATGGCAACAAGTCAGGAAAGACGTAGTTGAAAAAGTATCATCAGGCTGCCTAAGAAGTAGATAAGCCAGCTAAAGAAACTGGGGGTGCTCTTCCCAAGAAGTCGGTCGGTAAAGGGAAGCTAAAGGAGATCCTCTATAACAAGAATATCCTCCAACAAGAAGCTGAGGGGTCGAACTCTCCATTCTGTTTCAACGTCCTAGCACAATTAGCCAGTATCCCCGTCAGGATTACCCTTTATGAGCACTTGAGGTTGTCCAAATCCACAAGAAGAGCTGTGATTGAAGCTTTAATAGATATAAAGAGCTTTATCACACAAGTTCATGTAGTCCCAGAAGCTACAGAAGGATCTTCTTGTGCAAAATGCTTACAAGCTGCATAAAGTCTGCCTTGCATATCATTTACACAAGAAGATATGCAAATCAAGCATAAGTATGAAATACCTCTGTATTATACAAGGTATATCAGGTCTTCTGAGATTAGCTGTATCCAAGTAGACCCAGGCTCTACGCTCAGCGTTATGCCGTACAGGGTTTTGTAATTTTTAGAGATTCCCCTGCATCGGCTGAACTCCACTCAAACTACTATCTTCGGTTTCAATGCTAACAACACGCGACCCTTGGGCAAGATCAAACTCAAGTGCCAGAATGGAGATCTTAAGTTAGAAGTGACCTGCTATATTATAGATGCGGACACGTCCTACAATCTATTATTAGGACGACTTGAATTCATGCGAATCGCATTGTCCCGTCTACCCTTCATCAAGTAATAAAATATGTCAATGATGAGGGAGAGGTCAGAACTTTGGTAGCTGAGAGACAACCATTCAGGGGTGTGGAAAACTACCACACTGACTCAGTTTTCTATCTGGACTCCTAGGAACTGGAGCAGCCGAAGGAAGATCCTGACAGTGGTAACGAAGTAGACACCGAGACCGAGTCTGAGGAAGAGTGTTTATGGGAGTTAGATCTAAATGTAATGAGTCAGAAGGATCTCAATAATAACAATGTATTCAATGAGGGTGAGTGGTACATTAATAAAAATTTTAATTTGGCTTACTTATCTAATGTATCCTCTGAATGTGAGAAGACAAGGACTGATACAAATGCATGTACAGATTCATGACATACATTGTATGCCGAGGCATCACTTATTATGCCATTGAAATCTTCCTTCGCTACATTCAAGGTGATAGAAGATGTACAGAGAGTCTTATTCATGGTCTTGGCTAAGAAGAAAGGTCAAAAGCTGATCTATTTTGGAAAAGTCAACTCTAAGTTATCAAATCAGAAAAGTTTAGAGGATGACCCCGAAACCCATAATTCCATCATTATGGGTCCAAGTCCCTCTATATTTTGAGGAAATTGGGTTATGACTTTAATAACCAGGAAGGTTTAAATTTCAGGAAAGGAAGACGAGCACCAATTCGATCTTTCACTCCAGAAGGAAAACCTCCTGATTATTATCATAAAACTAGAAGAGGGTTATGCTATATTTCAACTCCTCCCTCCTCAGAAAATGAACATGTTGAATGTCTATGTCAAGACCATTCATCCGGAACATCATCATGAGACTCCGATGTTAGCATCGGTGCAGTCTTTAAAGGCATGTCTGTAAACATGACCTCAACTAGTCATCCAGATAATAATGAAGAGGATGATGAAGAGTTGATTAAATCAGCCAACGATCATTAGATCAAATGTTTTAACATCTTATGGGACATGTGTTTTGAACAACGTGAGCCACCCACTAAAGATAAGATGATCCAGATAAATATAGGAGACGAAACCAATCCCAAGCCAATTTTCATAAGCGGAAGCTTATTGCCATCCGAGAAAGAGGACCTTATATTTCTTATCCGAGAATATATAGATGACTTCGCTTGGAATTATGAAGACATGCCCGGCCTTGATCCAAAGGTGGCCTTGATCCAACGGTAGCCATGCATCGTCTCAATATCGATCCGGATGCGAAACCCATTAAATAACAACAGCATCGGTTCCGTCCGGAAATTATGGAAACAATTGAATCGGATGTCAAGAAGCTTATCGATTTAGGTTTCATTAGGGAGGAACCACACCCTAACTGGGTGGCTAACATTGTTCCTATACTCAAAAAAATGGGTATATCAGAATTTGCATTGATTTTCGTGACATAACTACTGCATGTCCGAAAGATGAGTTTCCTCTCCCAAACATAGATGTCATGATTGACAATACTTATAGATATGATAGGATATCTTTTATGGACGGATTCTTAGGGTATAACCATATCAAAATATATCCTGAAGATGAAAAACACATAACTTTCAAAACACCACTGGGGGTATACTGTTATACAGTAATGCCCTTTAGATTGAAAAATACTGGTGCAACCTACCAGCGGGCTATGAATACAATCTTCGATGAGCAGCTACCTAAATATATTAGGTGTTATGTGGATGATATCATGGTGAAAAGCCAAAACAAAGGTGATCATCTTTCAGATCTGAAAATAATGTTCGATATCAGGCGAGCACATCAACTAAAGATGAATACAACCAAATCTTTTCTGGGGATAGCCAGTGGTAAATTCCTTGGATTTATAGTCACATCTAATGGGATTTCTCTTGACCCCAAAAAGGTTCGTGCCATCCAATAAATGCAACCTTCGAAGAATATTAAAGAACTCAGAGGCTTGCAAGGCAAATTGGCTTATATCTGAAGATTCATATCAAATCTCTCTGGATGCTGCCAGTCCTTCATCAAATTGATGAATAAAGGAGTCTCATTTGTGTCGGATGAAGACTGCCAAAAGGCGTTTGAGGAAATTAAGCGATACCTCACCTAGCTGCTCGTTCTAGTGGCCTCGGTATTAGGAAAACCATCCATGTTATATGTAAGATTCATGGACCATTCTCTTGGAGCTTTGTTGGCCTAGAACAACGATCAGGGATATGAATAGGCAATCTACTACCTCAGCAGAACTATGATTGGAGCTGAGCACCGGTACAATCCGTTAGAAAAATAATACTTGGCCTTAGTGTTCGTCGTACAAAAAATGGGACACTACCTGGTTGGACAATCGATCCACGTCATCTCCAAAGTAAATCCATTAAGGATGCTCATGACGAAGCCTTCTTCATTGAACTGTCACCTTGCAAAGTGGGCGATACTGCTATCGCAATACACATTGTAATTTATGCCTCGGAAGGCTATTAAAGGCCAAGCTCTGGTAGATTTCTTAGCTGACCATCCAGTATCTAATTCTTCCAGATTAAACGAAGATTTACCAGATGAGATTGTAGAAGCTTGCGTAATTCAAGAGGTTATGCAAGTATGGAAATTATTCTTCGACGGTGCGTCAAGAGCAAGACCCGATGTAGGAATCAAAGCTGGTGTGGGGGTAGTACTCGTATCCCCAAATAATCATGTGATCCCAAGATGATTTTCCTTAACCGAGCCATACACCAACAATACAGTAGACTATAATGCTTTGTTATTAGGGATGTAGTTGGTCGAGAAACTCAACATCCAATATCTCGAGGCTTATGGTGATTCTCAACTTATCGTAAATTAAGTCTAAGGAGAATACAAAGTGCGTAATGAGGATTTAGTCCCATACCACTTCACAACACCTATGCGGACGCTTTAGCCTCATTGGCAAGCAGAAACAACGATATTCGTTACAGGACGTGACTTGTATCACCCAAGTTCCCTTTAGAAGATTATTCAGAAGATGCAACAGTGGAGATTATCTATGAAACTTCTGTTGATCTCGAACCAAGGGACTGGAGATACCCATTCATTAATTATGTCTTGTACGACATATTACTCGATGATCACAAAGAAGCAGCCACCGTCAAACGGAAGGCCCTTCGATTCTACTACAACGCGGTTTCTCAAACTTTATATCAAAAATTGCATGATGGGGTTCTGCTTCGCTACATTTCTAGGAAAAAAGAGTGAGAAGTTCTTAAAGAAGCTCATGACGAAATGTGTGGAGCTTATCTACTCGGAGCTAAATAAGGGGATCGACTCCGAAGGCTTGGCTATTATTGTCCAAAAAAATTTGCAGACGCCGTTGATTATGCTAAACGATGTCATGCATGCGAAATCCATGGTGATTTAATTCATCAAGCATCAGGGAATTTGCACCCAACATGTCCATCTTGGCCATTCGAGATGTGGGGAATAGATATCATTGGATCCATCTCCCCGCCAATATCAAAGGACATCGATTTATCTTGGCAGTAACCGGTTACTTCTCAAAATGAGCATAAGCTATTCTTTTAAAGAAAGTAAAGACTTCGAACATGATTAAGTTTATCAAACATCACGTCATCTACCGCTTTGGCGTACTAATCCAGATAGTCCATAACAATAGGACACAATTCGTCAGGCACGACTTTCAGATATTCTGTAATAAATTAAAAATTCAAAGTGTCGCATCGAAAATATATTATCCACCAGCTAATGGCCTTACAGAAGCGTTTAATAAAACTATTATGAAGATTCTCAAAAAGTTTGTTTTTAAAAGTCGACGTGACCAAGATGAAAAACTTGGCGAATATCTATGGGCCTACCGCACAATGGTGAGAACCTCGACAAAAGCTACTCCCTTTTCTTTGGTATACGGGCGTGAAGCTGTATTATCATTAGAAATTTAGAGCCCATCTCTAAGAGTTGCTCTTGTAACTAGGATGACTGATGATGAACAACATCAACTACGTCTTCAAGAACTAGAATCGTTGGATGATAAGCGGCTTCAAGTCCAACAACAGATCGAGTTATACCAAGCTCGAATCTCAAAAGTTTATAACAAGAAGGTCAAATAAAGGATCTTCAAGAAAGGCGATCTTGTCTTAGCAATTAGATGACCCATGGTCATGATGCATAAGACCAAAGAGAAATTCAATCCCAAATGGCAAGGCCCTTCATAGTAGAGTCAGTCTACTCGAATGGAGCTTATCGTCTCATTAATCGAAAAAGTGATAGGCTCATGATACCAATTAACGGGAAATTTCTTAAGAAATATTACCCATAAATTATGAGACCTCCTTTCTCCTCTTCTGCTAAGTCTAATAAGAGAAATTGAACTTGCTCTAGACTGGGGGTTGGTTACTTGAAATTCATTGAATTAAGAATAACAAATCTTTTGAGTTGTCATGTTCAACAAAACAACTCTTCCAACTACAAAAATTCACAAAATATCACTTCTGATGATTAACACCCCCGCAGAGTTCGAATTCAGCTTGTCTCATTCTTAATATAGCAAGCCTTCCGAGCTAAATCAACTTATCAATCCTCCCCAGCGAGATAATAAATCTACAAAATTGCTCAAATCGCAACACAATCCTATTAGGTTGACAATATACCTCTGACAATCAACTTGACTCTCTTCAATAGGGCGATAAACCCTCAAACTATCATCAAGTTACATTACACTTCTGATGACAAAATCAACTTATTGGCTCCCTTTAATAGATCGATAAATCTTAAAACCTGATATGTTAACATTATATCTCTATTAGTTTGATTCAACCAATATGTTAACATTACATCTCTATCAGTTTGATTCAACTAATATGTTAACATTACACCTCTGTCAGTCACACCTTTTTGGCATGTTAACATTACATCTCTATCAGTTTGATTCAACCAATATGTTAACATTACACCTCTGTTGGTCACTCCTTTTTAGCACGTTAACATTACACCTCTGTCAAAACTCTCCAGTACTATCGGTTAGCTTCCTACCTCCAAATAGTACTAATCTTTTAAACATGATATATTAACATTACACCTCTATTAGTTTGATTCAATCAATATGTTAACATTACACCTCTGTTGGTTACTCCTTTTCAGCATGTTAACATTACACCTTTGTCAAAACTTTCCATTACTATCGGTTAACTTCCTACCTCCGAACAGTACTAATCATTCAAACCTGATATGTTAACATTATACCTCTATCAGTTTGATTCAACCAATATGTTAACATTACACCTCTGCTGGTCACTCCTTTTTGGCACGTTAACATTACGCCTCTGTCAAAACTTTCCAATATTGTCGGTTAACTTCCTACCTCTGAACACTACTAATCATTCAAACCTGATATGTTAACATTACACCTCTATCAGTTTGATTCAACCAATATATTAACATTACACCTCTGTTGGTCAATTCTTTTTGGCACTTTAACATTACACCTCTATCAAAACTTTTCAATATTGTCGGTTAACTTCCTACCTATGAACAGTACGAATCATTCAAACCTGATATATTAACATTACAACTCTATTAGTTTGATTCAACCAATATGTTAACATTACACCTCTATTGGTCACTCCTTTTTGGCACGTTAATATTACACCTCTGTCAAAACTCTCTATAACCGTCGGTTATTTTCCTACCTCCTAACAGTACTAATCTTTCAAACATGGTATGTTAACATTACAACTCTATCAGTTTGATTCAACCAATATGTTAACATTACACCTATGTTGGTCACTCCTTTTTGGCACATTAACATTACACCTCTGTCAAAATCCTTCAGCCTCATCACGTTAACATTATACCTCTGATGAAAAAACTAACTTATCGATTCTCTTCAATAGAGCGATAAGTCCTCAAAAATCTTATCATGCTAACATTACACATCTGATGATAAAATCAACTTATCAACCCTCCCCAATAGGATGATAGGTCCGCAAATTGCTGTTATGTTAACACTACAGCTCTAACAATCCAAACCCCCATGAACTTGTTAATTCTTTTTTCAATAGAATAACAAATATTCATTAAAAATATAAAAAATTTCTGGAATTATCCTAGCGATAATAAAGAAGATTTCTGAATCTTACTCTAAGTGAGAATTCATACCAAGTTAACATTATACCTCTGGCATTTTCAATCATTTTCTTCATCTTGAGTTAAAATAAAACACAGAAAGAGACATAGAAAAGCAAAATGATATCACTTTTATTCAAGACTATTATGTTGTTACAAAGTAATGATGCATAATATGAAAGTGATACAAACTGACATAAAGTTAAGCTTCCGGGCCCATCAGCTTGATAGATGTGAGCCGGGACTTAATATCTGAAACTTTCTTCTCGTGCGCGGCTCGTACCGCTGCCGCAGCTCTCCTTCTGAGCTCATTTTCACTAGGCACCATAGCAGTAGCCTCCTTCTTGATTTCATCAAGGACTTGCACCTCCTTACAGTGTTGTGCAAACACTTCTGTAGTTCAGAGGGAAAGTCCTTTCACAACAGATTCTTCTCGGGCAAATTGCACTTCTCACTGAGATAATGCTTCTTGCATTTAAGCGATGGCCTTTCTCATCTGATTGATAAAGTCATGAGAAGTCCGCATGGTGGCAACAGAAGAAGCCAATTCTGATTGAGCTTGGTCATGTTGTTCTTGTAGAGAAGCAATGTGTGCTTGTTTTTCAGCGATACTCCTCTAAACGACTTCTTGTTGATGAGGTACTTTAGCTTGTATCACAATGAAAGCATGTTCAGTCTCTGCTCCAAGATCAACATGTCCCAGGTCATCCAGAGCCTTCAGATCCTCCTTAAGGTGAGAAATAGCCTTTGTACAGCGCTCGATGCATTGGGTGTCACCCAAACACCTAATGTTGTTCAGGTAATTCATTAAGAAGAGTCTAAAAGACTCAAAAGTGCCATGCCCAGTAATGACGATGCTGATAGTCTCCTTCATCGCACTTTCTAGTTGCTTAATGAACCTCTTGAGCAAATTAGGAATAATCATTAGTCTCAGAGAAGTAGCTGGAGAGGGCACTATGGCATCTGGAGTCACAGGACTTGGTGGTCTCGCTAGAGCTAAGCCGGAAGCACCTGCATCCCATACAGGCCTGAGAGAAATCACAAGAGGAGGTACTTCACTGGCGGAGGAGTTGTTATCACTCCGATCTTTTTAGCTACCGATGTCGTTGTATACGAAACTCGTTAGAGTATAGAAGAAGAATTCATTAAATTTCAAAATGAACAACACTTACCTGTGGAAGGAATGACAGTAAGAGCAGGCTCTTTATCAGAAGTAATCACCGGTGGTTCATTAACACCAGTGTTGTCATCCGAGGAAGAAAAAGTCCCCCATGAGGTCTTCTTATCGTCCCGTGTCGCAGAAGATTGAGGCAACGATATGACAATAATTGATTTAGGATCTAACCCCGTTGTCGGACTCGGCCAACCCAGCTACCTTAGGCTCGCTTGCAGGGGGCCTAATTTCTTCAGCTTGAGCAGATCCAGGCACGACTTCCTCCCATATTGCCTCTGTGGTTGGGAGAATGGAGCCTGAAGCCTGGCCCAGAGCTATTGTATCAAGAGGTTCCATCACTTGGATAGACTTTGTGTCCCTAGCAGTAGATTCATCACAACCCTCTTCTTCTGGCGGATTTTAAGATGAAGTTGCGCCTTCTAAAGTTAGGCCAGTAGAACGGAGTCCTCTTTGATAAGAAATGTCGGCAACTAATGACTCCTCCTCCTCCTCTTCTATGTGAAACACAGGGGCAAATTTGAAGGCGTCTTGCATTAATTTCTGTTGGCCTTCTTGTTTTGATGATGATTAACAAACAATTTACAGCTAATGTTGTTTATCTAGTATTTGTGGTTTTCTATTTATTGTAGACAAATAATATATTGGAGGATGGATGAAATTACGCCATAACGATCATATCAAATGGAGGTTGACGGAATAATGGTTGAAGCCTATACAATTCAAGTTAAAGATCCAATTACAGAGCTTCATCCAAGTTTACCAAGTTAAGCTATAATGATGATCAAGATAAAGCTTGGGTAATTTAGTTTTAGGTTTTATATTATGTGTGTTAGTACTTTAAGCTCAATCATATACACACATACACATTTTGGTTTTGTATATATATATAGTTTATATATATATATACATATATGTTTTTGGTTTCTTGTATATATATAGTTATATATATGAAATATGCATATTTGTAAAAATATTGTGTTTCTAGTTTATAGACTTTAAGCTCAATCATATACGTTTGAAAATTTCTTGTATATATAGTACTTTAAGCTCAATCATATACACATATTTTATATCCTTTATTAAGTCAATAAGAATGTTTGAAAATGTTTCAAAGTTGTGTTTATGTCAAAACATCAAATTTCATTTATATCAACTTTTCATGTTTTGGACATACTTGCAAAATACATGAGTTTTCACAATTGGGAAATGCAATTTGAAAAATTTTATCAATTAAATGTTTACATTCATATACACAAACATTTTTCCAAGTTTTACTAATTTTGGAGTTGTTTTGTTATTTTCAATTGAATTTACAAAACCGAGCTTTTAGCAGTTTTTTAGAAACTGTTTATCTGTGTTAAAATATTTATTTATCTGGACTGGGAAGTGATGTTTCAGAAATTCTTTCTCTAGCATGTTCATCTATATGTCTAGAACCTTTCCTCAAAATTTCATGAATTTTGGAGTTGATTTACTATTTTTAATTTATTTTACAAAGTCAGATACGCAAAATTCAGAACTGTCAAAATCTGGAAAAAGCTCTGTGTACGTTTTGCTACAGTGTGGTCGACCGGGAGTGTCACCGCGATCGACCGCGAAAAGTTCAGAGAGCATTTTTTTTACTGTTGTGAACAGTATGATCGCCTTGGCTCTACGGTCCACCGCACAACTAGCCGTTACACAGTAACGGCTAGTTTTGATTTTTGTTTATTTAATGTTTTGGGGTGTTTTTATTGGTTTTTGGGGTTGTTTCATGAGCCTATATATACCCCATACCCTCATACTTCTAAGGTGACTTAAGAAATATTTTAAACAAGTTTAAAGAGTTTTAAACAAGTTTAAAGAGTTTTAAACAAGTTTAAAGAGTTTTAAACAAGGGTTTAAGTTTGTTTAATGTTTGTTTAGAAGCTTTTAAGCAATTGAGTGTTTGAGTTTGTGAATTCAATTCCACAAGAGCTTGAGGAGATCATCTAATGGAGTTTGAGCAATCAACTATCCATCTCTTGTCATCTATTGAGAAGTTTTTTAAACTCTTTTCTAGCTTTATATTTATTTGTTTGATTATTATCTTATTAAAGCTAGATTTATTTGAGTTTAGTTTGTTTATTAAATCTCATTGTTACACACACCCACTTGAGTTTATTATATTTGCATTCATAATATATTTGTGGTTGTGAGAGATAGTAACATTGAGTTGTGCCTTATTGTGTTCTCATCCATATTAGAGAACAAATCATTTGTTGTGAGCCTTAATTGTGTAGATCACTTTTTAATACACTTGTACACCGAGAGGAGTGTGTGGTGAGGACGTAGTCGATACCGAGAGGAGTGGCGTCGGTGGCCTAGTGAGAGGTGATAATTCCGAGCATTTGAGGGAGGCGATACGTGAGGACCAACACTTGAGGTGTATCTTGTGTATGTACATTGTGAGATTTGTGAGAGTTGTCGGTTGACTTGATAACCGAGTATGTAGAGTTTTCGGTTAGCTAGAAAACCGAGTGTGTAGAGAAGTTTCGGCTTCCAAACACGGTTGTGTAGTGGATTCTCCTCGAGAGTTGGGAGCAGGGACGTAGGACGGAAGGTCCGAACCTCGTGAACATATAGCGTGTTTGGTTTGCATTGGCGCACTTATAATTGTTCATCTTATAGCCTTTTGCATCTTGTTTATATTGTCCACTAGTTTGTTTCCCCTTGTGATAGTTTAAATATATCCTTGCATATACCATATAGTATATCTCTTTGCTAGGATATATCACTATAGTTATATTGCTTATTTTTGCTTATATCACATTGTATATCTATCTTGGAAGAATAACTTGTTAATAAGTTTTAATTGGCATTTAAATTGGATTAGATTAGTATAAACCCTATTCACCCCCCCCCCCTCTAGGGTTCTTTCATAGCGACCTTAGGGTCTAACAATTAGTATCAGAGCTTGGTGCTCTTTAATTTAAGGTCTAATCGCCTTTAGTTAAAGATCCAAGTTATTTTTTTTTGTGCTAATCTTGTTTTGATTGCATTTGTATCTTGCTTGCATATTTTTACAAATCATAAATATGAACGATGCATCTTGTTTAGGCTATGATCCTAGTGTTGCTCCAAAATTCAATGCTTTTCCCTATGCTCAATGGTGTTTTAGATTTAAGTTATTTGTTTGGTCTAAAACTATTAATTTGTGGGAAGTTATTGATAGTGGTTATATTGTGCCTACGTTGGAGAAATCCAAGTGGATCAAACATGATAAAAAGATGTTTACTATGAACAAGCTCGTGTTAGAATTTTTATTAAATGCATTTGATTCTTCAATGTCTTACAAGCTTGATTCTTTTGATAGCGCTTATACATTATGAAAATTCATCAAAGCGCATCAAGGGAACTTGGAGGCGATCCGACAAGCTTTGGAGGATTCCTCTTTAAGTTCTATTAGAGTATCACCATCATGCACACGGCCACTAGGCGATAGCCCTAGTGTGGTAAGCAGTCCGATTCCGATGATGAACTATCTATTAATAAACTCGCTTGTGCATATGATAGATTAGCGCATGCCTACAATAAATTGCAAACTAATTTTATTGATTTAAAAAGCAAGCATGTTAATTTAAAATCCGATCGTGAGTTGCTAGTGTCCAAATTTGATGTCATTGCAAAAGAAAATACTATGCTTAAAGAAAACAATGATATGTTAAATTTGGAAAATGAAAAATTAACCTCATCCGTCACTAGCTTATCTCATGCTAAAAATAATGCCATGTTAGAAGTAGAGAACATACAAAATGATACTGCTTCTTTCATAAATAATTATTTATGTTCTACTTCTAATAATAATACTTGTATGCATAATAATGAGTTGAATCATGTTAAGGATCGCATATCATCTTTAGATTCAACCCTTAAAACATGTATTGTTAATCATGATAAGCTTATGAACATGTGTGCTAAGTCTCATGATAAAACATCTAAACATCATATTCATCATGCACACATGTATAGCACAGTCTACAAATGCACAAATTACGGTCGTAAAAGGCCATCTTGCTAGATTTTGCTTTGATGCACACATAATTAAGAATGCCAATGCTCCTTGTGCATCTCATGTAGCTTCATTATCATGTACACATTCACATTCACATGCTCATACTCATCATGATCATCATAAGCATGCTAATGTGTATAAATGTGTTCTTTGTGGTCGTTTTGGTTATTTGGCCGAATATTGTTTTGATTTAAAAAGAAAATCTAGTTTGCCAAATATCTCTAGTAGACCACATGTTTTTAAATATGATGTTTGTGGTAGATTTGGCCATTTGACGAAGTTTTGCTATGATTTGAAAAAATGTTCAAACTTGCCAAATTTCTTAAGTAAACCACCTTTGTTTGATGATGTTTCTCATTTGCAAAATAATTTAAGAGAAAAATCTTTATTTGCAAATGATTCTTGTGCACGCCCACTTGGTCAATACAAATCATTTAACCCTCTTCATTGCACCTATTGCAATCTGAAAGGTCACGTGTATAATTTTTGTTTTGACCGTGCTAGTGCACCATATGCACCCAAACGGATTCATAACCCTAGGGCTTTGAGCTTGAATAATAGGGGTCATGTCCCTAACCAATTCGGAACCAAAAATTCTTGGGTGTCAAAATGATTTTTTTTAACCAAGAACTTAGTGTTTTTATTTTTTCCTTTTCTTGATTTTAAAACATGTCTTGAAAATTTTTTAAATATGAAAACAATTTTTCTTTGAGCAAAATCTTTTGTTTTCATGACTATGAGTTTTAATTTTCATGAGAGGTTTGTGTTTATATAACCCTCCGGGTTTATTGGGTATTTATTCCCAAATCATGTTTACCAGATGCTAGAATGATTATATGGGTTGGAACAAGCTTAAAAGCTTGATATATTGTTGCCTCTCTTGAAACTCTTTTGTCAAAGATTTTTTTTTGATTTGTTGCTTTGAATTCATTATATTTTACTTATATGATGATATTTATATGTTTGTGCTCATGGATCATCTATTCGTGCCTTATAATGTATTCTATGAGTGGTTTGATCAAGTTATACAAAGAAAGTTTTCTTTATTGATCAAACATCACTTTTGGACTTAAATCTTGATTTATAGCTTCATTTGGTTGAGTTGTTTTCATTCGAAAACTTTTTGCATGATTCTCATGTTCTTCCTCTTTTGATTTCATAAATCTATTTTTTATACATGGTTTTTAGGCTTGTGTTTTGAGACACCTATTTATCATGACGTATCATTATGTATCCTCATTGTATCATTGTATGTGAGTGATATTTAGCACTTTTTTCATTTATGTTTGCTCACATATTTGCCATGATCTTTTATTGCATATATTCTATATGATATTTCGATAGGGGGAGCAATCCCTATACTTGTTTTATACTCACTCATGCTTATATGTAGGGGGAGCTTTCGCTCTCTTCATTCTTGGTGTTTTCCCATTTTTGATGTTGTCAAAGGGAGAGAAATATTATGAGTATAACCTTTCTTGTTTATATGCATGATATATTATACTTTGTATATTCATTTTCTTTCATGCATATATCATTTGTGTAAATTATTTGTCATTATTAAAAAGGGGGAGATAGTTGGCCTTCTTGTTTTGATGATGATTAACAAACAATTTACAGCTAATGTTATTTGTCCAGTGTTTATGGTTTTCTATTTATTGTAGACAAACAACATGTTGGAGGATGGATGGAATTACGCCATAACGATCATATCAAATAGAGGTTGGCGGAATAGTGGTTGAAGCCTATACAATTCAAGTTAAAGATCCAATTACAAACTTCATCAAAGTTTACCAAGTTGAGCTATAATGAAGATCAAGATCAAGCTTGGGTAATTTAGTTTTAGGTTTTATATTATGTGTGTTAGTACTTTAAGCTCAATCATATACACACATACACATTTTGGTTTTGTATATATATATAGTTTATATATATATATACATATATGTTTTTGGTTTCTTGTATATATATAGTTATATATATGAAATATGCATATTTATGAAAATATTGTGTTTCTAGTTTATAGACTTCATAACAACATTTTATATCCTTTATTAAGTCTATAAGAACGTTTGAAAATGTTTCAAAGTTGTGTTTATGTCAAAACATCAAATTTCATGTATATCAACTTTTCATGTTTTGGACATACTTGCAAAATACATGAGTTTTCACAATTGGGAAATGCAATTTGAAAATTTTATTCATTTACGTATTTATATTCATATACACAAACATTTCCCCAAGTTTTACTAATTTTGGAGTTGTTTTGTTATTTTTAATTAAATTTACAAAACCGAGCTTTCAGCAGTTTTTTAGAAACTGTTTATCTGTGTTCAAATATTTATTTATCTCGACTGGGAAGTGATGATTCAGAAATTCTTTCTCTAACATGTTTATCTACATGTCTAGAACCTTCCCTCAAATTTTCATAAATGTTGGAGTTGATTTACTATTTTTAATTTATTTTACAAAGTCAGATACGCAAAATTTCAGAACTGTCAAAATATGGAAAAAGCTCTATGTACGTTTTTGCTACAGTGTGGTCGACCGAGAGTGTCACCGCGGTCGACCGCGAAAAGTCCAGAGAGCATTTTTTTGACTGTTGTGAACAGTACAGTCGACCGGCCTTGGCTCTGCGGTCGACCGCACAACTAGCCGTTGCACAGTAACGGCTAGTTCTGATTTTTGTTTATTTTAATGTTTTGGGGTGTTTTTATTGGTTTTTGGGGTTGTTTCATGAGCCTATATATACCCCATACCCTCATACTTCTAAGGTGACTTAAGAAATGTTTTAAACAAGTTTAAAGAGTTTTAAACAAGGGTTTAAGTTTGTTTAATGTTTGTTTAGAAGCTTTTAAGCAATTGAGTGTTTGAGTTTGTGAATTCAATTCCACAAGAGCTTAAGGAGATCATCTATTGGAGTTTGAGCAATCAACTATTCTCCCTCCATCTCTTGTCATCTATTGAGAAGTTTTCTAAACACTTTTCTAGCTTCATATTTATTTGTTTGATTATCATCTTATTAAAGCTAGATTTATTTGAGTTTAGTTTGTTTATTAAATC
>BQKN01065367.1:369874-391677 GCA_022839385.1 Asparagus kiusianus
ATATGTATGTATGTATGTATGTATGTATGTATGTATATAAATAATAGCGATACTTTTGTAAGGCTCGAACAATACTATGCGGAAAACGGATTCCATCCTCCTTACTCAATCGCTCTGTGACAATAGGTTTTATTCCCTATTCCGGGTACACAAAATAACGATACTTTTGTAAGGCTCGCATAATACTATGCGGATACCGGATACAACCTCCTTACTCAATCGTCCTTACGGCAAATAGATTTTATCTCTCTATTTCTGGAATGCTCATTCGTCCAACGGTAATAGGTTTTATCTTCCTATTTTCGGATATGCTTTTAGATGATCGTACAACGGTGAATAGGCATATCAGCCCAACCTGAAAAACATACACCGATTATCTTTGAGTATTTAGTACAACCGAGGTCTCATTACGGAAAAACAACCAAATACCCCTAGTGTGGTACAACCGAATCTCTCATTACGGGATAAACACCCACACTGAGCATCCATAACCATGAGCAATACTTTATCATATATTAATTCACTTTTACTAACTCAACTTGTATCAACTATCTCAATAATATGTGTCAAAATAAAATAAACTAAGTGTACGTGTATATATCTCGGTGTACATATAACTATGAACAATACTTGTCAAAATCCCCTTTTGGGTTTATCATATGTGTGCTATGACACTATTCATACGTGCCCATGACTGCACGTGTAACATCGTGCGGCTCGAACTCCGCCAACGCAAACAAAACGGTGCAAACAACACTCAAAAACTAAACTGGATCACCCAGCCGTCGATCGCCGCTAAGGCCGTGGTTGACCGACCAACGTTCATATGCAAACATGCATAAACAGGCTTGGTGGTTGACCGTCGCTAAGTGTGCGGTCGAACGGACATGACCAAAACTGGTTCTTAGGCTTTGAACTTGCAGAACTTATAACTCATCAAAAACATGTATTTTGTCATCAATATGACAAGATTAAAACTTGATTTCTACATATTAGAAAAATATCCCATGATTTCTAAAACTCTTGATTTAATCTAATCAAGCTTAACATCCCAAATAAGCAAATTTTTTCCACAAGAACCTTAGTTATCGACAAAATTAGCATAAATATACTTGCATGAAACTTGAAACAGATGTAATAATTATTTATCCACATTTTTAGATCTTGTTTGCCCTAAACCTATGGTTTTAAGCATTTCTAATCAACTTGTAAACTCGTTAAAACATAATTTTAGGGTTTAAACATCTTTAAAACATGATTAACAAGATAAAAACGAATTTAACAGCAACCCTAATGATCATGATCACGCTTCTATTATAAAAAACAAGAAAAACATGTAGATCTAACATTTGTTTACAGTCTAACATCAAAAAAAATCTAGTCTTTTAACACTTCAGGTTAAGATTTAGACATGTAAACATAAATTAAACATCTAAACTGGTTATTTAACTATAGGAATGAGTTTGGATGCAAGTGATCTTGCCTTTGCACGTGAACACGCCTCTGAAACGAACAGCAAAAGATCTCTCAATGCCAAACATCATAATTCCTCACCTTTCCTTCGACAAACACCCCGAGATCTCTCCCAAAACTCACAATTAGGGTTAGGGTTTGAGGAGGAATGTTACTAGTATTAATCTCACATGAAAGAGGGTTAAAAGAGCTTTAAAATGAATATATATACTTAGGGTAACAACTGGGTCTGGTATAAATAAAATCCAACCTGAAACAAACCTGGCAAAAACAGGTTCGCCTAGTGGTCAACCGCCTCGACCACAGCGGTCGACTGCGCATGATCCTAGGTTGTGCTCGGATTAGGGTTTGGTATATTAGCTATAACGTTCTCATCCGACCTTAGAATGAGGTGATCTAAGATTTGTTAGAAAGATATTGAAGAGACCTATAACTTTGCTCTTTTACAATTTTCTAGATTCTAACTGTATCGATACATAAAATATAGAAACTCTTAACTGGTCATTTTTTTTAGATTTCTCTTCGTATATGTTTTGTGCATTTGCACTCATATATTCACAAATATATATTGAATTGATCTCAAATCAATTCTTATCATACTTAAACATCAAAATATGTTTTTTTTACTATATAACATATTATTATTATTTATTATAAAATATTTAAATTTACGGGGTTTTACAGCTAAATAATGCATTTCCCACCTTGCCTGAAGATAAGATATCCTGGTCAGATATTAATGAGCCAACAGAAGGCGTCGTCATTCAAATTTATGAATGCATTAGGTCCTCGCACGTCCTGATAAGTCTCACCGTATTCACCGCCCTAAAAGTTGGGGAAGCAATGAAAAACATGGTAGGTTAGGTATATCGATAAGATTTGCTAGACCCTAACCATGTACCAGCCCTCCCACTTAGCCGTTCAAGCCTCCGAATGAACGGAATGACAAACCCACCATATAGAGAGGTTTTTGTCATCAACTGAGGGCAATGGAGGACGAACCATGAAACTAAATAAGTGTACGACATTGGCACACGAGGGTTAGGAGTTTTCAGAGTCTTCTTCCCTTTGGAGCCTATCTCTTTGACCAAGATGAATTCAGAAGCTAACTCCCGTAGGCCGCTCTACAGGCAGCATACCATCGCGGAGAGGAGATATATCGGTCTCCCGTGAGCTAGGAGAACTGTAGGATAAACAACTTCAGCCATGATGGATTCGATTTGCTTTGTAGGTACAACACATAGTTTCAGCCATAACATCAAAAAGCAGGCAAATAGGGCCATATCAGAGATGGGAGTTTGATCCTGGTAGTGAAAGTTGTCAAACTCGGTGAAGGATGGAAAGATGTCCTCCTGAGCCTCGTTCATGTAGTGAGTAGTAGCGGCATTAATACGAGTCGTGATGTCGTTAGGAGTACTCGCAGATGGACTGGTCACTACAGTGTCCTTTTGATACAAAATTTGAAACAAATATTCAGCCTAGGACACCTGTTTGACGTTGCCTTCATGCAGTCCTGTCAGTTGAGCACAGATATGAAAGTGATACATCACTTCACAGAAAGTCTCATAAATGGCCGGACTGGCTGTCCTCAGGATGGTCAATTCTTCAGTTCCTGGAATGAATTCTTCATAGGGTAATTCCTCGAATAGCAGCCCTGAGACCTCATACATCTCATGCAGAGAAAAGCCTACCTCCCCAATGGGTATGAAGAATATACAAGTCTCTGGATTGTACCGCTCCAGCATAGCAAAGAGATTGTAATGACTTTACATAATTTCATGCCGACTGGCTATTACGGAATCTCCAAGACCAGAATGGGCAAGCGGTTCTCTCAGCTCCTCTAAAACAAAAGTTACTAACCGAGCCCACCGTCCCCCTTCTGCGGAGTATACTCATCCAGGGGATCTAAAGTCTTGAGCAGGGAACTCTCCCTTCACTGCCATGATTTTATGATGAAGACATTTGTTGAGTTAGCCGCTTCGTTGACCGAATACTCCCTTTGAATCAGACCGGGGCTCAGACCTATCAACTGTCGACCATATCCTAATGGACGGACACCCTGGTGTGTAAGCGCTCCGATAGATACGTAATCTTGCTCCTTGACAATATCCAAATCTATATGTCTTGGGATGGAAATGAAATTACCCTAGAGGGGGGGGGGTGAACAGGATATTTGCTAATCTAATCTGATTTCAATGCCAAATAAAAATTAATTAACAATTATTCTAGTAATATAGATATACACAAGTGATATATGCAAGGATATACAACTAAACAATGGGCAAGATAAACATAAACACAATAATAAGAGAGGTAGTGCGTAAATATACAAACGTAAACATAAGGAAAATGATCACGGAGTGCAATCAACCCATGACCTACGTCTCCGCTCCTCACCCTTGAGCAGAATCTCCACTATCTCAAAATAACTACACACTCGGTTTTCCAAGTTCACTGAAAACATTAACAACTCACACAATACAATCACACAATACACTTCTCTAAGTGTTGGCCTAACCCGTGTCACCTTCCTCAAGTGCTCAGAATTACGACCTCTCTCTAGGATTTACAACTGATTCCAATCCTCTTGGAATTGACCCCGTCTCTCACCAACCACTCCTCTAAGTGTCCTTGTGTATTACAATGTGTCCTCACAACGATAAGCTCAAGTAAAGATTTTCTTCTCTACAATAGATGAGAAAGAATTGAAGCTCGCATTCAATAAATCACTCACAACCCAAAAAGACAATATGTGAAATATTAAAGCTCAAAGGGTGTGTATGTAAATAATGAGTAACAACAACTACTAAACTCAATTGAATCTAGCATAAATAAATGAGAATCAAAATGATAAGATGAGCTAGAAGAAAGGAGTTTAGAAAAACTTCTCTAATAATGAGCAAGAGATGTAGGGCTTGAGGTTGAATTCCTCAAAATGAAATTTCGATCCTTCTCTTGCAAAACTTTCTTCACATAAAAACACACTTAAATTCTCTTAAAAACTCAGAGAAAATAGCCAAAAAACACTTGTAAAACTCTTAGGAAAAACCAAGGAAAAAGGGGTATTTATAACCCTAAAAACCCATCTCATAAAAAACTAGCCGTTGGTTGGAAACACTCCATTAGTCGACTGACGGAAGTGCGTCGGTCGACTGAGAAAGTGACCATTGGATGAGTTTGGTAGATTCTAAAATTTTTCATAGCTGGCTTTATAAAATCAATTAGAAATAGCAAATAAACTCCAAAAAATCGTGAAATTTTGAGAAACGTTTCTACATATGTTGATAAATTTGTTAGAAAATGAATTTATGAAATATCACTTTCCATTTTTTATAAATCATTATTTTAAAACAGATATTCTAGATTTTGAAAAACTGATGAAACACTTGATTTTTTGTAAAATCAATTTAACATAGTAAATCAACTCCAAAAATAATAAAAATTGGAAAATTTTTATAAACATGTAATAAAACATGTTATAAAATTAATTTCTAAAATTGTGTTTTCCATTTGTGAATACTCATTTAATTTGTAAATTGTTCAATAATATGAAATCGTCAAACACTTATGAAATTCTTCCGAACAAGTTTTGAAACACTTTTCAATAGATTAAAAGACTTGAGGAAAGATATAAAATAGTATAAAGAAGTCTTTAATCCATAAACATATTATTTTCTAGATAAATATGATAAATATGAAATGAATATATATTTATATAAGTATATCTATTAGTTTCATATTTATATGGTTAAACACATTATTTTCCAAAGCAAAAATGATAAATATGAAACTAGTATATATGTATATAAATATTACTATTTTTTTATATTTATTTAAACTTGAAAGCTATAAAACGAAAATGTGTATGTGTGTAATATTTGAGCTTTTAAGTATAACACACATGGTATAAGACCTAAACTAGAAATAATATACCCAAACTTAGAAATCTTCGTTTAAGCTCGATCTTGATAAACATGGATGAAGCGCAATATTGAGTCTTATCTTGAATGCATAAATGCTTCATTCCAAGTTTCCTCCAACCTCCAAGATTTCGTCGTTAAGCTCAATTCTATCCAACCTCCAACAGAGGATGTTTGTGTAGATTACCTAACAAAACAAATGCAGACACTCAACACACGATGTTAGGAATTGTTTGTTAATTATCAAAACTAGATTAGGTAGTAGGCTCATAAACATAAGACCTAACAGGAAGCGCTTTGAAAATATGATATAGGATACATCCGATCCATGCTGGGTAGGAAGAGATAGTGGTCGCCAACCGTTCGGAGCATTTTGTAGTTCCCTTCATACATAATCTCGGTGTTGATTTCGACAGGGTCTCCAAATAGGAACGACGACTTCTTCAAAGTCTTACGGTCTATCGTCTTGAGTTTGGTATCGATGATGATAGTCCTAAGAGTCAGTGGATCTGCTCGACTGATGATTTCCTTTCGCTCCTTATTTTAGCCTTGGAAGACTAAAAGTTCTCAGCGAATGCTGAAAGTCACATTGGCATCTGCACCTCCATCATGACCGAAGTGGTGATGGAAGGAGAGTGGTTCATTAGAATAGTGTACTTCAAACAATGAAGATAACAGTTATTATCTGGAAAGCAGATGAGCTAAAAACAAGTCTCAAAGACTTAGTCAAAAAATGCATGAGGGGTCACACCCGCGTTGAAAATCAAAACGCGAGGGTCAGCCCTGCGTTTCAATCTTAAAATGCAGAGGTCACCCCTGCGTTTCAAAATCAAAACATGAGGATCAGCCCCGCATTTCAATCTCAAAACGTAAAGGTCACCCCCGCATTTCAAAATCAAAACGCGAAGGTCCACCCCCGCATTTCAATCTCAAAATGCAAGCTTTGCTCATCGTTTCAAATAAAAAATTCATGTTGGTGAAGAAAAAACTTGTTGAAACAAGTTTAATAGTCCCAAAACTTACAGCTAATTAGAAGGGTTTAGGGTGGCGGGACGGCTGCCTGGGCAGTAGCACCGCTGGCGGCTTTGGCCGCCGACGTGCTTGAAGCCACCACGGTGGCTTTCTTGGACGAAGAGGCACATTTGGGTGCCATTGGCTCTCGTCGATGGTGGTGAATAGGGTTCACCGGAGATTGTTGAATGAGAGTTCTCATTTAGAAATTGAGACGAAAGAGAATAAGAGTCGAATTGACTCTTGATTTGACCCTGGTGGTCTATTTCTAGGACAGCTAGGCTGTCAAATCAACACGAGATTCTAGGCAAGGATCACGCCCAAAACGAGAGCCTCGCATTCAAGTTAAGTCGGTTCACCTTCAAACGCAAGGTTCACCCTTGTGTTTCAAGGACAAAACGTGAAAGTTACCCCCGTGTCTCATAAAACAAAACGCGGAGGTCACCCCGGCATTTCAAATACAAACGCGAGGGTCTACCCCCGTGTTTCCAATTGCGTACGTGGAATTCACCCCCGTGTTTTAGGAGCCAAAGCATGGCACCCTCACATGGGTCATGCGTGGCAAATCCCTCCAACCAAGTTCCTAATACCTTCGAAGCGGATGTAAGGCATAACTCCTCTATGATAAGGAATCAAAAGCTCCAAGATCAAAATCAAGATTTAAAGTATCTCGAAAATCTATTCCAATCAACCACGAATTTTCAAAAACTTTGAAGGGGACTCTGTAGGCTGTCTAAAAATTACTACAGATATTTGATCCTCATAAAGTACTAATGATGAGAGTTACAATCTGACGACTCTCACACCAACAATCTGATGATGAAAGTTACAATCTGATAACTTTCACATTAACTGATGAGAGTTACAAATTGATGACTCTCACATTTCAAAGAGCTAAATGCAATTATTACAAGATGATGATCTTTGTAGGACTCGAAAAAGAAATTACAGTTTGATGATCTCTTCAAGGTTAAACATGAGGGTCACCCTCGTGTTACAACCTCAAAACGCGAAGCTCACCCCCATGTTACAATCTCAAAATGTAGAGCTCACCCTCACGTTGTAGAAGACAAACGTGGAGCTCAGCTCTACATTTCATAAGTTAAATGCGAGGCTCACGCCCAAAGGCAAACCTCGCATTAGATTGACTTGAACGGTCTCAAAACCATTTTTTACCACTTAGTGGGGACCATGGAGCCCCCTAAAGCCTATAAATAGCTGAGATCTCAGCTGAAAGGGGAGGAGGAATTTTTAGGAGAGCTCTTTGGAGATCCTTAGCTTTTTGGGAGAGCTTTTGAAGCATTAGTGGAGCTTTTGGCTAGCTTTTTGAACCAATCTCGGTTATTTCTATTGAGATCGGTTCTTTGGCTAAAAAGGATTTGTTTTCCTTTCTTAAATCAACTCATTTTTAGAGTTATAACTCGTTGAGAGTTTATAACTTGCTCGGCAAGTTCTTCATAACTCGTTTAGGCTCCAAAACTTGCCTTGTAAGTTCTTCCAAACTCATTTAGAGTTACAAAACTTACCTTGTAAGTCCTCCTAAACTTGGTTAGAGTTCAAAACTTGTTCGGCAAGTTCTCAAACTCATTTAGAGTTCAAAACTTGCTTTACAAGTTCTTCGAAGATAAGAAGAATCGATAAAGTTCTACGAAGCAATGTACCCGGATCGTCAATGGGATACAAGATTCAAACTCCTATCGCTACTAAGAAGAACCCAGATTTAAACAAAGGGAATGATCCATCCTTCTCTCTTTTATAAATTGGGGAACTGACAAGAAAAGTTGTAATCTCTTTTTCTAAGTTAGTTAGAGAGAGATTACAAAGAGAGATTGTATTTATTGTTTTTCTAAGTCAGTTAGGGAGATTAATACAAATTTAATTCTCAGTTTTCTTTTATTTTTTCCTGACCAACAGTGAGCCAATGCCCTTGCGTTCTGACATCCTAGCATTTAGTAATATCTCAAGTGTATAATTTCTTTGATATAAAAGAATCCCCTTCTTTAATCTAGCTACCTCGATACTCAAAAACTATTTTAAGAGATCCAAGGTCGTTAGTTTGAAATTATTGTTGTAGATACTTCTTCAAATGACAAGTGCCCTGTGCATCGTCGCTAGTGATCATAATTCCATTATTATATACAACCAAAAGGATTCGCTTTTCACCATAAAATCTCAAGAAAACTGAGTGGTCTTTCTGAGCTCGATAAAGACCAAAGGTCTGGACAACTGTGGCAAAATATCCAAACCAAGCCTTCGGAGATTGCTTCAAACCGTAGAGAGATTTCTGTAACCTACAAACCTTGACACACTCCTCTTGAGCAACAAAACCTGGTGGTTGCTCCATATAGACATCCTTATCAAGAATGTCATTGGGGGATGTATTTTTAACGTCCAACTAGTGTAGTGGCTAGTGATAGCGAGCAACAAACAAAATAAGAATGTGGATAGATGTTATTTTCGCTACATGAGAGAATGTATCGATATAATTAAGGCTATATATCTGTGAATACCCCTTCGTAACTAATCAAGCTTTGAGGCGATCTAGAGAATCATCTGGATTTACTTGAATAGTGTAAACCCCTTTGAGGCCAACCGCTTTCTTTCCTAGTGGTAGGAAACAAGATCCTATGTCCTATTTTTTTCTATGGCCGTCATTTCGTCTTACGTTGCCACTGTCCAACCAGGGTTAGATAAAGCTTGTGACAAATTCTTGGGAATCAAGTAAGAATCCAAAGAAGATATGCATGAGTAATATGATGGAGATAACGAAACGTAAGAGACATACTATGTAAGAGGATATTGAGAAATTCGAGAACAAGATCACTTATCCTTTTGGAGAGCAATGGGAAGATCATCAGTAGCCTGAGCAGTTGGCTGTATGAGCATATTTTGACTTGCTAGTATATTAGGCTCTTGGGTGGATTCAAATGATGGCTCGGGTTACGAAGCAATATGTCTTGCATAAATCTGAACTGGTTCCGCAAATGTGGATGGTAGTTCAGTCTGTACTGCAGACTTGGAAGGAACATTGATAGTGGTTTTCCGAACATAAGGTAGTCATAATCATTGGGAGGGTCTAAGAATTTATCAAAGACTACATGTCCTGGTTTATTCTCAAAGAAGGCAACATCAGCTGAAATAATATATCGATTCAAGGATGGGCAATAACACCTATACCCTTTTTGATTTAGTACATTCCGACATATGGGGTCTTGTTCTATTCCATCTAAACTCGATTTCTAATATTTTGTTAGTTTTTGGATGATTTCTCGCATGACTTGAATACCTGCTAAAAGGTAGTTCTGAAATGTTTTTTGTTTTTAAAGTTTTCTGTGTTGAGATTAAAAATCAATTTCACAGTACCAATAAAACTTTAAGAACAGATAACGCTAAGGGATATTTTGAAAGCTCTGATATCATGTAATTTGGAGAATCCTACTAGTCAGTTTATTAGCTCTTTCTAGAATATTATTTATAGTGTTTAAGGAAACAAATAAATTTGTCCCTAGCCGATGTGGGACTAAACAATAGTAAACAACTACTCTCAACAGACTTCAAGTTTCAACTGAGTGCATTTCAAGACCTTTAGCCTTAGCAGTTGAGCTTTTGTAATGACTGTACTATTTTCTCGGGTTCATTAAGACATCTTTTGTGAGCATTTACAAGAAGTTGACATTTTAAGGGGGTTACAGATGCATGACAAGCGTTGTTAATGTACTTTCTGTCTCCAATCCATGTGAGTATGAGCTAGTGCTCGAGGGCCACCAGGCCTACCACTTTCTGCTGCCTGCCGTAGTGAAGTTTTGTTCAGAATCATTAACTCTGGTCATTCACAGGTTGTAACTTTCTTTTCTACTTTATTTTTCTCTAAACTTTTATGGAGTAATTTCTGCACGCCTAACATACAAGAGTGTCACGATTTCAATTGGTGACAGGTGAATTATAGGAAATTCCACTTCTTCCATTTATAGACTGGGTCATTTACTCTTGTTCGCAGGTATGATTGTGTTAGTTGTTTTTATTTGAATCCTCTCCACTGAGCTACATGTGAAAAACATTTTTTCGATCGCAATTATCTGTCATTTAATGAATGATTGAAAATAGGCGCACTTCAGTTTTTATAAGGACACAATGTTGGTATGTTAGAAATGAATCGTTTCCTTCCTTTTTTTTCCCCCTCCCTTTCGGTAAGTGCTTTGAGACAGGTTACAGAATGCAGACTCTTGGACAGATCAAGTAGTCCGTCTCGCTTGAAAAAGTCCTTCCTTGACATTACAAGAAATATATGGCCTATGTGTCATATACTAAATTGAGTATAATGTTTAGATAATATTAATACTATTATGAGGATTATTGGTTAATTAATTTATAGAAAGTACTTAATATATTAGTCTATATCAGTTAATGACCAAGTAGTTAATTAACAAACACCCACCTTTTTTATCATGTTGATGGAACATGTGTGAGTGGGTAGTTTTGTTAACTACCGGAGAGTTGCTCCTCTCTCTCCCTATAAAGAAACCAAAACATAGAGTTTCTCTACACCCATCAATTAACAGAAAAAGAAAAGGGCTTGGTTTTAAAGAAGGATTAGAGAGAGAAAGCAATCTTCTTTAAGATCTCAATTCCCTAAGGGTTCATAGCATGGCTCAAAGTATGATCTCAAACATCTTATATTTGTGATTATCACGAAGTTCTACGATCCATGTCTTCTAATTAATTATAGAGGAATTATGATTATGTTTACATACATAGCTTATCTCATTTTACTATCTGCTTGTAATTTATTCAACGACCCATATCAGTATCCAAATCAGACGATCAAAGTTTAGGACTTCCTCTGACGATTGCTGGCATTTTTTTCAACTGATTGAAGCTACTAGTAATCGGCAACTGGCTATTCCCTGATACGTATGCGGATGTATACAAGTGCAATGTAATGTAGGGTATGTAACCCACCAGCCGAATCCATGTAGTCATTATTGTCGATTGAGGGGAAATAAATGTTGCCGGTTCACATGAAGAACCTGCGCCATAGATTTTGAATGGCCATCGATGGTGAATTTATGGAGCTACGCTGGACTGGTTACTCACATTTCATACGGAAGGTGGTCAGGTGAGTAAATGTGGGATTAATTGGAGAGGTTGGTCTTTCTTCCTTTATTTGTGTCATTTTCTTGTAAAGGTGGCATCCTGTGGATGATCCCTGTGAATTTTGATGAGTAGATAATGATGAAAGAGAGAAAATATTCGTAAGCTTATATTCATTGTATTAATTAATTGTACACCACAATGGCGCTAACCTGTAAATTAATAAAGTTATAGATCTGTGTATTGATTCAACAATTGACATTTATTTGATGCATTATTAATATAATGAATCAGGATTGATTGATTTTTTTTTAATTCGTTATGGCTTTTGATGGGAGTGCCAAGCTTTTTCAATGATTTTTCACCGGGTGTTATCAACAACCCTCTAAACTGTTTTAGGATTGATTACATTTAGGTGGTGTATGTGAACGTGGGCGTGGGGGCCACAAGTGTGAACGCGGAGAGCAAAACGCGTGAAGAGTTGGGACGTAAGACAGCGGATATTTTTTCGTTCCTTGGACGTTGTTTTCTGGTCCACCCGATCACTAGGCTATAAATATCCCATTTGAGTACCTAGGGTTGTGTGCTCGGCAGGGGAAAATCACAAAGTTCTCTTGCAGCTGGGCTTTGTGAGAATGCAGCCGAAACTTTTGGCGGCGTGCAACAGGGAAACGCAGAGAAGGTAGGCGGCTGTGTAAGGGTTTTGTGCATCCCCTTTTGAGAGAGAGATTGTGAGCGATTTGAGAAATTGTTTGAGGGTTTAAGTTGTGTGATTGTAAATCTATTTGTATTCTCTCCCTCTAATAGTAGATCCCTCTCCTTACCCTGTGGACGTAGGCAATTTGTCGAACCACGTAAAATTAGTTTGTCTCGCTGTTTGTATGATTTGTAATAGCTTATTTAGGTTCCCTCGACAGGTCAGTCATAGAACTGATGAGAGAAAGAGCTGATATCCCACTTTGTTAAGATATTTTACTTTTGGTTCTTATTTTTTTGGTGAAACTGAAATTCCTATTGTGATCTTACTCTCTTGTTGCGCCGACGTGCTGTCGATGTACTGCCAAAATTTTCGCTGCGCACAACAAGTAGTATCAGTGCCTTTGGTTTCAGATCTAAGGTTTTTGGAATTAGGTGGAGGAAGATTCTTGTGTGAAGCTTGATTCTTAAAGTTTTAGACTTCGGTGGAGATAGCATTAGGAGTTACCGTTGGAGATTTTGTTTTCCTCGTGTGGATAGGAGATCTATTTGGAATCAGGTCTAGGGTTCAGTTGGGTAATTCTTAATTTCTATCAAAGTTTGATTCTTTCTTTACAACTTGGAGTTAGTTTATAATAGGAGAAGAAGGTGAAAGCAGTAAGACGATGGCGAGTACAGTCCAAGTTGGTTTTCAGAATACCAAAATTAGTGTGGTGAAGTATGACGGTAAAATCAACTTTGGTTTGTGGATGAGCGACGTACACGATGCGCTCAATGCTTAGAACTCGGAGGCCACCATCATGGTCCATGAGAGACCACCAAAATATGAAGAGGCGATATAGGAAAAGATGAATAGGAACGCTTGTGGGGTGATCAGGACATGTTTGAAACAAGAGCTGAAGTATGATGTGATTGGGGTGACGTTTGTAATGAAGATGTGGGAAATTCTCAACACTAAGTATCTTACGAAGAGTGTTGAGAACCGGTTGCACTTGCTGCGTATAGGTTATTTAGATTTTAGATGTTCAGAGGTACCTCGCTTGCGGCTCATGTGAACAACTATACAAAGTTATTGTCGGACTTGGTGAATGTTGATGAGAAGATTTTGGATGAGTACAAGGTTATTATCTTATTGGGCTCCTTACCAGATGAGGAGTACGGTACATGTGTGCTCACTTTGTTGAACAGGAGATCTTCTATCAGCTATAGTGAAGTTACTAATGCATTGACGAATTATGATTTGAGGAGGAAGGACAGAGAGACTTCTCGTGCTAGTACTTCAGTTGAGCCTTATCGATGAGAGGCGGAAACTCATATCCGAGAGGTAGTAATAGAGGAAGGTCAAAGTCAAGAGGTTATCATATGTTAGCAAAGAACAAATGTGCATTCTATAAGGAGTAGGGACATTAGAAGAGAGACTATCCAAAGATCAAGGAGAAGGAGAATAGCAAGAAGAAGGGCCCGAAGGCCAATGAGATGAATGTTGCGAAAGGCGATGAATCCGATAATTCGAGCTTTTCTTTACTGATTACTCTGGTGGTCAACCACTTGGATGCATCAGATTGGATACTAGATTCCGATGCTACCTATCATGTGACGCTTAGGTGAGATTGGTTTGCATCTTTTAAGAAGCTCGATGGGGGACTTGTAGTCATGGGAAATGATTAGTCTTATGGCATTTGTAGGATAGGTACTGTACGGATCCGGATGCACGATGGAGTAATTCGTGAATTGAAGGAAGTGAGATTTGTTCCTTAGCTGAAGAAGAATCTTATCTTAGTTGGAGCTTTGGAGGTAAAGGGATTCAAGATGACCTTTGAAAATGCTATAAGGAAGGTTACTAAGGGATCTTTAGTGGTGATGAAGGGAGTTCGCAGTCGAAATTTATATTGAAGGGGAGCACGAAGATTGGCCAGGTTGCTTCGGCTATTTCAGAGACTGATATGAGCAGGCTTTGGAATTATAATCGAGGGCACACATGTGAGAAGTCACTACAGGCGCTATTGAAGAGAGTCAAAAGTGGTAAAATAGAATTCTATGAGCACTGTGTACTTGGCAAAAAGACGAAGGTGAAGTTCGAGACTGCTATTCATAGAACGAGGGGCATCCTAGACTACATGCACACAGACATTTGGGGTCCACCAAGACTGCATCACTTGGTGGTCGATATTGGTCCGTCACGTTCGTTGATGACTATTCTAAACGATGTTGGGTGTACACCATGAAAAAAAAGAGTGAAGTCCTAGATATATTCGTGGAATGGAAGAAGAGGTTAGAACTGTAGACTAGGAGAAAGATCAAGATGTTATGATCCGACAACGGCGGCGAGTACTCATCAGACCCCTTTCTGTAGCTATGTCGAGATGATGGCATAGAGAGGAACTTCACGGTTAGTCATACATCACAGCAGAATTGGGTGACAAAGAGGTTAAATCAGTCTTTACTTAAGAAGATCCGATGTTTGTTGGCGTATAGTAATTTAGAGAAGATCTTTTGGGCTAAGGCACTTTCATATGCGAGCCACCTTATTAATAGACTGTCTTCATTTACGATTGAGGGGAAGGCCCCTATGGAGATATGGTCGAGAGAGCCAGCACGAGATTATGACCAGCTCAAGGTATTCGGGTACCCTGTATTTTATCATGTGAGAACATATAAATTGGAACCTCGAGCTAGGAATGCCATATTTATAGGATTCAAGCGTGGCGTCAAGGAATACAAGCTATGGGATCTAGTTGATGGAAAGATTGTGCTGATTATGAACGCCACATTCAGTGAGGTTTTTATCTTAAAGCTTCTCAGCTCTCATCAGGTGGAAAGCAACCTGATAAAGGAGATATCGCAGGTGGTGGAGATCGATACAACTCCACAGTGTCCAGATGGTGTAGTATTCATTAGAGTGCCGACTAAGGTGATGCCAGGCGAGCACGACGGTGATACGGAGGATATGGGTACTGATGTACAGGATCAGGGATTGACGGCTCAGGTTTAGGATTCTATTGCGGTTCGGAGACATAGGAGAGACATACATATACAAGCACGGTATGCCGACACAGCTATGTATGCACTTTCGATGGAGAGTATCGACGAGATGATGCCTACTACATTCAAAGAGGCCGAGCAGAGTTCAGAGGCTGATTCGTGACAAGTAGCTATGCAGGAGGAGATGGAGTCTCTTCACAAGAATGATACATGGGAGCTTGTTGAGCTTCCAAAGGGGCGGAAGGCAATTGGTTGTAAGTGGGAATACATAAAGAAGGAGGGCAGTGAGGTCACTCCATTGAGGTTCAAAGCTAGGTTGGTTGCGAAGGACTATGCATACGAGGAATGTATTAACTATAATGAGGTTTTCTCTCCGGTGATGAAGCACTCTTCGATTTGGATTTTGCTAGCTTTGGTAGCATATTATGATTTGGAGTTAGATCAGTTAGATGTAAAGGCGATATTTCTTCATGGTGATCTTGATGAAGAAATATATATGACTCAGCCATTGGGATATCGAGCTGTAGGGAAGGAAAAATTAGTTTGCAGATTGAAGAAATCGCTATATGGTTTGAAGCAGTCTCTTCGACAGTGGTATAGGCGATTCGATGTTTTTATAATTGTTCATTCATACACTCGGAGCCAGTTTGATCCTTGCGTATATTTTCGCAAGTTGAAATGAGGTACGTACATCTATTTGTTACTTTATATCGATGACATGTTGGTTGCCTCTATTTCCAGATTTGCTATAGATGAGTTGAAGGCACAACTTTTAAAAGAGTTTGAGATGAATGATTTGGGTGAGGCGAAGCGTATTTTAAGGATGGAGATCATCAGAGATAAGAAGAATGATAGAATTTATTTGACGCAAGTGACTTATTTGAAGAAGGTTCTACAACGATTTCATGTTAGCATGGATACGAAGCTAGTTAGTATACCATTGGGAGTCCATTTGAAGCTTTTAGCTAATTTTTTACTGAAGACAGTTAAAGATCGAGAGTTGATGTCGAAGACTCCATATGCGAGCGTGGTTAGGAGCTTGATGTATGCGATGGTATGTACGAGACCAGATTTGTCACAGGCGGCGAGTATGGTTTCAAGATACATGCACGATCTAGGAGTGGGTCATTGGGACCCTGTGAGATGGATCTTGAGGTACATTCAAGGTACACTCAATGTTGGTTTGATTTATGAGCGGGACACTACAGTGGGGCAGTTATGTATTGGCTACGTTGATTCGGACGGAGATTTGGATAAGCAATGGTCTACGACGGAGTATGTGTTCACTTTGACCCGTGCGCCGGTGTGTTGGAGATGTACCTTATAGTCTATGGTGGCTTTGTCTATGATGAAGACAGAGTATATAGTGATTACAGAGGCTGTGAAGGAGGCAATTTGGCTTCAAGGTCTTTTGGAGGAACTTGGTATATCGTAGCGGTCTGTCACTATTTATTGTGATAGCATGAGTGCTATCTATTTGGCGAAGAATTAAGTTTTTCATGCGAGGACGAAACACATTGATGTTCGTTATCACTTTATTCAGGATGTTATTGAAGATGACGATGTGGAGATTGTGAAAGTCCACACGAAGGATAATCCGGCGAATATGCTCACTAAGATGGTTCCAAGCATCAAGTTTGATCATTATCAAAACTTATTGTATATTCGTGTTTATTAGAGTGAACTGTGAATGCTTGATTCCCTGAGCAAGGGGATACGTAGGCAGTCATTTATGATGCAACCGATTTAGGAGTAGATACCGATGTTTGGAGTTTGTTCTCATTCTCATTTGGGTTCTCGACTTGTTGTGGATTGAGTCCGTTGTCGTGAATTGTTTCACTTCGTACTGGATACAACAAGTGAGATATTTGGTTTGGTTGTTTTGGTGTCGGCTTAATTTTGGAAAAACTTCACTATAGTGGAGAATTGTGAACGTGGACGTAGGGGCCACATGTGCGAATGCTGAGAGAAAAAGGCGTGAAGAGCTGGGACGTAAGGTCCACCTAAGACAGCGGATGTTTTTTCATTCCTTGGACGTTGTTTTCTGGCCCACCCGATCACTAGGCTATAAATATCCCTTTTGAATACCTTGGGTTGTGTGCTAGGCAGGGGAAATCACAGAGTTCTCTTGCGACTGGGCTTTGTGAGAACGCAGCCAAAACTTTTGGCGGCGTGCAACAGGGAAACGCAGAGAAGGCAGGTGGCTGTGCAAGGGTTTTGTGCATCCCTTTTTGAGAGAGAGATTGTGAGGTATTTGAGAGATTGTTTGAGGGTTTAAGTTGTGTGATTGTAAACCCTATTTGTATTCTCTCCCTCTAATAGTAGATCCCCCCCTCCCTCCTTGCTCTGTGGACGTAGGCAATTTGTCGAACCACGTAAAATTAGTTTGTCTCGCTGTTTGTATGATTTGTAATAGCTTATTTAGGTTCCCTCGACAGGTCAATCCCAGAACTGATGAGAGAAATAGCTGATATCCTACTTTGTTCAGATATTTTTACTTTTGGTTCTTGTTTCCTTGATGAAACGGGAATTCCTATTGTGATCTTACTCTCTTGTTACGCCGAGTTGCTGCCGAAATTTTCGCTGCGCACAACAGTGTATTCACCTATGTGACCCTAGAGTTTGCATACCTATACGAGTAACTCATAGATTAGTGATTATAACTATATATATGAGTGATCATATAGTTCACCCCCTCCCCTCCCCTCCTCCTCCTCCTCTAAGCACACCACAAGCAAGGTACCCCAATGTAATTAATTAATCTACCGTCTTATTAATGCGGTGGGAATCATCTTAAATTACTTTTTTGCCCTCGCTGCTTTACCCTGCTCCTCATTAAATTCCAAAACCCTTCCTTCCTCTCTTCCTGCATCTAATCACCCAACCCAGACTCGGCAAAAACTCTCAAAACATGAAACCCGCTCTCTTCATAGCGCTCCTCCTCCTCACCACCACCGCCCTCTCTGCCGCCACCCGCAAGCTCAACACCAACAACCCCAACTCCCCCGCCGCTTCCAACTCGGATCCGGGTTTCTTCGCCCCGGGCACCGGGTCCAGCATCCCCGACTGGGGAGACCTGGGCGGCGGCGGCTATGGAGCCGGATACGGAGGTCCCGGCAGCGGATACGCCGGTGGAGGAACCGTGCAGCCGTCTGTTGTCTGCAAGGAGAAGGGGCCGTGCTATATGAAGAAGCTGACGTGTCCGGCGAAGTGCTTTAGCTCGTACAGCCGGTCCGGGAGGAATTATGGAGGCGGGGGTGGAGGTGGCGGGTGCAGCGTGGATTGTACTAAGAAGTGTATCGCGTATTGTTAGATGTATGGATCGTACTAAGAAGTGTATCGCGTATTGTTAGATGTATTTATGTATGTATATTTGCTTGTGTACGTAGCAGCGCTGTTGAGCGTTTGTGTCCACTGTTGTTAGGTGTTTTGGTGTCTGTTGGATTTTGTGTTTGTGACTTGATTTGGAGTGGTGCGGGAGGGTGAGGCTGTAGTTCGTATTGGTAACTTTTTGTGCGTGTGGGCGGCGCGCGTGTTTCCTCTTTCGTAGCGTATTTCCTTTGATTTTTTATTAAATGCTAATTTTTCTGATTGAAATGTCCTGGTTGCTAATTATGGTATTAAATTCGTTTGATGGATTAAAGTAGGAGAGAACATATCAAGCGAAAAGAATACAAGTTGGTATCAAGTGTGTTCTTCCATCTGTTCGCTGTTTACAGACAAGTGTGTTCGGATCAAGAATCTGCTTGAATGCATATATTTGAGCAGAACTCAGAGTCACAGACGTCTCACCCGAGTTGAGCTCATCCCTCAGATTGTAGAGAGAGAAACACGGATGTGCAACCACCTCACAAAGAAAAGACAATGATTAATCGTGGTTCGGCAAGATGATGCGAAACGGGGAAGGGGGTCTATCAGAATCAACGATCTAATTTGAACAACGCATCGTTTCGTCAAAATTCATGATCTTCGGTAGGAAATTAATTAAAACAGTTAACGTGACAAATGAATTTAAACAATATTTGCCTCAATAGTCATGAACAATTCCAATCTCGATCAATATAATCGCAGTATTAATTATCATTGTATCAGTTTCACAATCAATATCAATTTTTCAACAGTCACATGTTCAGTTACTCTCAACTCACAAAAACTAATCTAAACAGTGAATATATGATAATAGTTTAGAGACAAGATACTCGTGCAATTAACTAACCAGATGAGATAAACAGAAAAATAAATAGATCGAAACCTTCGTCGGTCTGAACAGACTCGACGTGAGAGACCTCTTATAAGAACTTGAAGAGGAAGCCGCCAAATCTTGTCGGATTACCTCCAAGTTCCCTTGATGTTCTTCTATGAATTTTCACTTTGTAAGCACTAATGAATCAAGCGTGTTAGAAAAGGATGAATCAAAAGCGTTATGTAAAAATTCTAACAATAGCTTATTTATTGTAAACATCTTATGGTCATTTTTACTCCACTTGGATTTCTCCGAAGTGGGTACAATATAAACACAATCTATAATTTCCTATAAATTAAAGTGTCTAGATCGAACAAAAAATTTAAATCTAACACACCATTGAGCATAGGGGAAATTATCTAATCTAGGAGTAATATTAATAGCATAACCAAGACTAGGTGCACCGTGTATATTCATAATTATAAAAATATGCAAGCAAGATAAATGCAATAAAAAACTAGATTAGCGTAATAAGATAATTTGGATCTTTAACTAAAGGTGATTAGACCTTAAATCAAAAAGCACCAAGCTCTGATACCAATTGTTAGACCCTAATGCCACTAGGAAAGAACCTAAGAGGGGGAGGGGGGGGTGAATAGGGCTAATCTAATCCGATTTATGTCAATTTAAAACTTACTAACAGATATCCTAGAAAATATGATATGCAACAATATATATATGCAAGGATAAGTAAATAACACAAGGGTAAAATAAACAAATATAAACGATAAAGTGGACAAACTAAATAATGAGACAATGACGATATGAGTAATGAGCACAAATATAAATGAATGCCAATGCAAACTCAAACATAATTAAATAATCACGAAGTTCAGACATTTCGTCCTACGTCTCCGCTCCCCACTCCCAGGGAGAAATCCACTATCACACCAAGTTTTCGACGCTCACTCAAAAACGTTTACACCTCACACTAGGTTTTCTAGCTCACCGAAAACTTTACAATCCACACTCTTGCAATCACACTCTACACCCTCTAAGTATTGGTCTCTAGCCCGTGTCTCCCTCAAGTGCTCAGATTTACAACCTCTTCCTAGGCTTTACTACTGACGCCACTCCTCTTGGAATGACCCCATCTCTCACCGCACACTCCTCTTGGTATACAAGTGTATTATAAAGGTGTATCCTCACAATGAAGGCTCATTACAATAAATATTTGTTCTCTACTATGTATGAGAATACAATGAATGCTCACTCTCTAAGTCACAAACCCACAACCCTAAATTATACTATATATGTAAATACAATAAGCTCAATAGGTTGTGTGTGAACAAAGAGTATAATCAAAACAAATCTAAACTTAAATAAATTCTAACTTACGAAAATAAAAGTTAAACAATAAAAAAAGCTAGATAAGAGTTTTTAGAAAAACTTCTTCAGATGAAAAGAGGGAGAGGGAGAAGAGTTGAATGCTCAAATACCAATGGATGATCTCCTCAAGCTCTTGTGAAATTCTCTTCACAAAACCAAACTTGTAAAATGCTTAAAAGTTTCTTGAACAAACTTAAACAAACTTTAAAACCCTTGTAAAACTTTTTTAAACTTGTTTAAATATTCTATTGGTTTGGTAGGAATGATAAATGCAATAGGGTATTTATAACAAACCAAAACATCAGCCAAAACCCACATAAAATTACTAAAAACCCATAATAAAACAAAACTAAAAAATAGTCGTTACTATGCAACGGTAACATTAACGACCGACCGCAGCGCCATGGCCGGTCGATCGTGAAAGGCTGAAGAACAGAGCAAAGTCTCTAGACTTTTGGCGATCGACCACCGCGACCACTCTGGTCGACCGCGAACGGATATTTCAGATACTTAGGTTTAAAACAGAAATGTTGATTTTTAAACTTGATTTAAAAATAGCAAACAAATTCAGAAAAAATATAAATCTTTGTGGAATACTTGCAAACATGATAATGAACATGTTACAAAAAGTGGTTTTCAAATAGCACTTCTCATTTGTGAATTCTCATCATTTTGCAAAATCACTTAAAATATAAAATCTCGAAAACACATGATTTTAACAAAATGACTTAAACAACCTCTTAAAACAATTTGAATGGATTTATAGACTTATACAAGATATGAAAATAGTGTAAACAAGTCTTCAATCCATAAACATATAATTTTGCAAATAAATGTCTTTAATCCATAAATGATATCTTTGTAAACAAGTTCAAAACAACTTATAAATGAATTTATAGACTTTTGGAAGATGTAAAACAATATTGTTAAGTCTACAATTCACAAACAAATGTAAATATGAAACTAGTGTATATGTATATGAGAATGTATATTAAACTTGTAAGCTATTAAATCAAAACATATATATATATATATATATATATATATATATATATATA